>QNGE01003989.1:0-46760 GCA_008508345.1 Paragonimus westermani
CTCCGACGGCCGGTTGTTGGGTTTCTTTGGGATGAATTTGAACTTGGGGTGCCGGCAATAAGGAGTGCAGACTGAATGTATGCGTGACAGTTTACCGGCGTTGCAAACGGGAGCGGAGAAATTAGGAACAGAGACATGTTTGGATATTGCCCGGTCCATTTAAGACCCACGATCACTCGATAGCAAGGCATTAACTCACTAACACTGAGATAGTCTGACGTGAATTACTGAGCAATAAGGAGGCGAGGTAGAGTTGAACGGTTCTTGTCTCCCACTGCGACATCTGGCAGGACCAATTTGGTAGCTTTCGGAAGTGGAACGTACACTCGTCTTACTCCATTTTTCTGCTTTTTAAGAAGAGTTTCCAAATATTTTCGACGTCAGTACCCATTTGTTCCGGCGCAAGGTCTCTTACTGTAGCCTGTTCACTACAGTCTTCGTTTTTTTAACGGAAGTCTGTAAAGTATGGTGAAGTACCAGGAATGACGACTTGTTATCGGTATTATCCCAGCTTACGATCAGCATCGGCTGACTGGTCTATATAGGAACTATCTCAAGCTATCAGCAAACAAGGACAGAGGACAAAATGATGGTTTTCTACGGATCGCAGTACTTGAGTGAAAGCAAAGCTACAACACCATTTAGCGAAAGATGGAAAAGGGGTTTGGTACTTCAGAATGAAGATGTTAATTTATAGTGAAAGGTTCTGGCTGTTTATGACGGGTTTAATAAACCACGACAGTCCACTTACTGTGAAACCATATGAATGATTGTTGGGTTGCAAACTCCCCGTTTGAGCTTTCCTCGACAGTGCTTGTGTAGGACCGGATAATATGGAAGGTGAGGACAGAACTACACGCTTAAAAAACGGTTAAATGAATAGTATACGTACGAAATTTTGCGCAAGGCCACACACAAACAGCTGTCTACTTCTAGACAGAGACACACAACATACTTGTTTACTCACGACATATATACAGGGCTAGAACCACAAAACAAGTTCAAATCTGGTCAAGTATCACTCGGTACCGGACTCGGTGCACCCATTAGGATCTTGAGAGTTTCTACCAAGCTTTCACGACGTCTTCTCCCCAATGCGATCCAAAGGCTTGACGACTCACATCACTCTGGTGGCTAACCTCTGCACGCTTTCTGATGGCTGTTTATTCCATGGTAGACTCGGACTATAGAACAAGATACAATACTCCGAATGAAGCCTAACAAAAGTTTTATACGGCAGGATTAGCACCTTCGGCTCCTTGACGAAGAAGCGAGCCTTTTGCTTTCTCCGCCATCAAACCGTACTGCTCCGAGGGTTCAAAATCACTGCAGATTGGAACCTCAACGTCTCTATCTTCAGGGGCTTGCGTTGGAGTGTTCGGACTTCTATGAGTGGAACTTCCACCGTCTTCGAACAAATGCAGGCATTTCTCTGGTTTAAGGGGCGAATCCCATTTTGCTGACCACCCGGACAGCTTTACTAAGTCAGACTGGATAACATCCAAGTTTGGACTTCTGGCAATTTTCAAATCATTAGCAAGTATCTGATGCAGTGTGTGGGATATGGTCAGGTCATTTGCGTGAGCTAGAAAATTGAGAGGTTCTCGTAGTGACCCGTGTGGCACTTCGCTGAATACAGGGTATACTTTTGTGTTAGATCCACGGACGGTAACTTCTGACACCCTTATACAGAGCACCTCCACTATCTACCGAATGCCAACTGGTACCGTCCGGTAGCGTACTAGTTTCAATAATAACAATCAGTGAGTAATCGAGTTGGAGGTTTTACCGAAGTCCAGATAACGTGCGCCTACAGGTCCGCCTTCATCCAAACGTCGCGTTACTTTATCCAGAAAACATAACAGGTCAGGCGGGAAAGATTTCTCCCTCAAAAATTCATGTTCATTCGAATACAACAACTTTTTCTTGGTTGATCAGTCGACAATGTTTTCTTTAATGGCGATTCCGCAGGCTTTCAACAAAATGCAAGTGAGAGTAACTGATCGATAGTTAACAGTTGCCTCCTCGTTTCTACCACTGTGCTGAGCTACGACATTTGCCCGACGCCGATCACGGGCCGCTCTACCTTCTTTGATAGACTGGTTAAGCATAATGGTTACTGGGGAGGATAACACACTGGCTAACAAGCGGGTGGTGTTGGCCCCGGGGATTTATGAGTATTTAACTGCCGCAGTAATTTCTCCACCTCATGAGAGGTTTCATCTTCTCGAATCATTTCTTCGGTCAGTACAAAAGGCAAATACTGGGTAGGGTTTTGCTGACTATCTTTCCGGCACACATCTGCGAAGTCCAACGCCAAGTGTTCCGCCTTCTCATGAGCACTAGTAAGCAGGTTGCCATCAGAAGGCCTGAGAATACCTGTGTCCCTACGCATTGCTGGCTCAGCTTGGACACGCATGGTACCGCTTCAAAGTGACCTTGGTCCTTCGGGTAACTGTTAGTTCGTAAAAAGCTCGGACATTATTCTGCAGCTGGGGAGTGCGCTTACTTTCACGAAGGTATTTAAAAACCTCCTATAATCCTGATAAACAGATTGGGAATAACACAACTTTTCGAGCAAGTTGTAATACTCTACATTTCAACTACCTCGGGTGGTCTTCCTCAGGAGTGTTGTAATCGAAATCACCTTGCTCGAAGCGTTGTGTTATTCCCAATCTATTTATCAATAACATGTTAAACACGACGCCCAAACTATTTAACTTCATTCGTACTACATTTGGTGCGGATATCTTACCTCCTATAATCTGTTGTTTTTTGAAATTTAACCGAGCTGGCTTTTTACTTATATGTGCCGTATATATTTTGCTTTGCTCTGTGGGCGTCAACTGATCGGTGGAGCGTGTAATTCTGTGGTAGGGAGCGACTTTCGTTTACCTAGCTCCAAAGTCTCGTTCTGCATGCCTGAGGGATAAACCCAATCCCCAGACTGCACCGGGGATCAAGCTGTTGATTTTGTCATCTCCGAAGTTGCGTGTCAACTTGAAAGGTATTGGCTGCCACGTGATACAGAACTCAAAAGCAATAGCCACATGGTCGAGTTTCACAACATAAACGCCTATAATAACTGATTCAACTTGTGTTTTGTATCTACTTACCACTAGGTCGGGCAGTGAGGGAATCCGCCCTGTCCTAACAAAATGGTTTCATCCCACGTACCAAATCGGTATGTTGTCTTGGGGGAGCCCTACGAGATCTGCTTCAACACTTCCTGTGGAAGTTGATTCTTACCCCCAGTCAAGGCCTGCAGCTTTGAAATCCCTAAGAATAAGGGGGAGTGCGGCTAGCAGTAATGACACTCAAAACAGATATAAGCAGCGCATCCGCGGTATCCTACGACATTAGGATATATACACATACGATGATATACATATATATATATACGATGATATACGAGGATATACACATACGACTAAGATGGTTTGTGTTCGACTTCATCGCAATTTCTGCTAGTTGAATGCTCGACGTGCTGAGAGAGGACCTCCATAGCTGTATATACCTTCCGGCATTTAAAAATAATATCCCTCCTTCCTAAATCTCATCAGGTCTATCTTGTCTGTAACCATTATATTGCTCTGGACAAACCCCACTGTATTGTGCATTAACTCTGAGTCATGATATCTTGATGGCAATCGTGCCGTGACCGACGGCTACAGTGACTATATTCACCCCCATTTGTTGTCGGCGAGTGTTGCTGATTTGTGATTGAACTCGTTACAACTAACGAGCAATTTTACTTTGGAAGCACTAAAATATCTAAAGAAGAGCAGACAATGGCCTAATTGGCAAGCCGACTGAAATAATTTCAGCAACGCTTCGTCTTGTCCTGACGTCGGATCAGGACTTTGATACACCTCAATGACCGCCAATAGGGGTTGACATGAAGAAGAATGGCGGCTGCTTGTCTACCGGTGCAACTGCAGTTGTTTAGATGCCGATATGTGTTCGAGGCAGAGGCCCAAGATAAGCGAATCCAGTCTGATTTTCCCATTTGTTGTCAAGAAGGCGCTTGTTAGTCTGGAAGGCACTCATTTAAAACAGGGTGAAGTAACGCTCTTTGGGATTAAAGTTGTGGAGCTTTTCTTGTTTTTGTTAACCGAAGATCCTTTATTTTGTTACAGCAACGTTTTTATCACATTTGCATGTCGTTCGTGGTGGTTGTTCAAGTTGGCATTGCAGTACAATAATGCAAAATTTGCGCAAATCGGTCTGCCATCCTTTTTGTTTACCCGGTCGCTTGACGACAACTCACGAATCCTCTACCCATCAGCCTGGCTATTTCGTACTACGAACGTCGTTGCAGTTCTGATCGTCCTTCAGAAGCCCACGATAATTCTACAAATATCCTCATTTCCAAAGTGCCGGTACCTTGCGATATTGTGGCGGACATCTTGAGCAACTGTGATCATCTTCTGCGGGCCAACTTCCTTGATTGCCGTAACCTGTTTAAATTCTGTAACTTTTCTATTGTACTCGCCCATATCGTTGTCCATGATAGCTTAGAGAATTACATGTATATTTACTTAGACTAATCAATAACCCGTACCTGGACACTACCAATCGGTGAGCCCCGACGTAGCCCGCCTCTTCTCACCTTTCTCCGTCGTCATAAGTTAACGAACTTGCAGTATCTCCACGCCTTTTTTGTTTATTTTCCAGTGTTTTGTTCAGCCACCCAATGAATCAAATTTGCATGTTGAAAAAGTGTCCCCATTACCATGCCCAATTGCTACGAATCAACTGGGCAGCGGACTGTATTCGTGCATTTCTACCTGCCTGCATTTGGAGTGAACAACCCTTGTCTGTGATTCAGGCGATTTGGAGCTTTCCCTCTAACAAGGCGCATAAAGTCATATGCCATTATATACCCATACGCAGTTCTTTTCATTCCTACCGAAATTGCTGAGGAAGCATCGTGTCTTAGCGACGCTTGTAAAGCTGAAAAACACCATAATTTGCTAGGTAGGCGTGTGTAAACAACGAGAGCTGAATCAACCATCTTCTGCAATGGAGCTAGGCGATAGCAAGCCACTTTGCTCTAGCGACAAGTAAGAGCAGCTTCTTGGAGGCAGGAGGATAGATGGCACCATTTTTTGACAGCAATGGATAAAAAAATATACCAGCATTGACTTGAGAAATTTCAACTACGTTCAACATTGCTATGCTTATAGGGGAGCTCACAGAAGCACGTCAAAAATGTTGAACGTGCAACGCGTTCCCCGGTTAGCGGCTACAGTTTTAAGCCAACCCCATAACGACCTGTGGCGTTAAGTGGAGTGATCGACCGAACACTTCCAGCCAGTGATTTGCCGCCTGTGTCCTCGATATCAAAAACCACACAAGCGATCTAGAATATCGTTTCAACGTTCGACGGCACTAACACGCGAGAATGGTGGTCATTGTTGGCATCGTCATGCGTTCGGTCACCAAGCCAATAATTGTCCTCACTCTCGCACATTTACTACCTTATCGACAGCACCTGGAATATTTGTGACTGTGCAGTGATGGTCACTACTCCGCCTGGTGTGCACTCAGATGTCTCCTCTTCTACATCTTTGATAGGTTCACAGACAACAAATTCCCAGTTGACAACGGCGCCGACCTAAGCGTAATTTCATGCGCCGCAGGTGAACAACAACATTGTCAGTCTATTTTCTCCTTCGTCCGTCCAAGTGTGCGCTCGACAATATTAGCATATCTGACCGTTATTCCATCCTTCCCATCAATGAATTTTCTTTGGATCCATATTCCAAGAGCGTTTTTCTCCAAGACAAACTTGGTGAGCGGGCATTACAAAATTCCTGCTACGGAGAAAGACACCCACAAGTCTGCGACTGAAACACCACTAGGCCTGTGCCGGTTTCTTCGAGTGATTTTTGGCCTTCGGACTGCAGCCCAAACATTTCAACCTGTTAAGAACAGATAATACCAATACTAATAATAACGGTATATTTCTCAACGCATGTGTGATCATTGTACACACTGTAACGCTGTATACACGTTCCAGCACCATAACTGTAAATCGTACAGTGTGTCACCCACGTGTTTAAAGCAACAAAACAGATATATAAACGAAAAATTCTGCTGTAGGAAGAAAAATTTGCGATACATACTTTCGAGGCGATAGTACTCAGAATCTCCCAAATTTGGTAAAATATTTGAGTAGTTAAAACAGTTGGTTATACGTAGTGTAAATTTTATCTTCGCTTGCATTGACGATGTATCGTTTGCCAGTCGTACCCCTCAAAGTACACGAAACACATTCGCCTTATTCTGGATCGCTTGAATAGATACGAATGTCCATCAATCTGGCGAAGTGAGTATTCGGTGTTTTCTCCCTTGTATGCCTTTCACATTATACAGACGTAGGCGGCACAAACCTTTAGACGACGTATCCAACGTCTCGTTGGATAAGTTAACTGTCACCTTCGTCTTATTTCTAACCGCTCGTAGTTTCTAAGGCCATTAACCGATCTGCTCCGCGGTTCTCCAGAAGCATTATTTCAAGTCCTGAGGCGCAGCAAGCGTTCAAAGTCACAAAGAAATCACTCAGCGACGCAGTGATGATCACTCATTTTAAACCGGGGTAGATTGCTCGCTTGAGTATTTTGATGATATGTCTAATCAACCTGTCGGTGCAGTGCTTCAGTAATTTGTGATGAATCACGACCCAGTCTCATTTTATTCCAAGAGGCTATCATCCGTGCAAACCAACTATAGCAGCCTTGGTTGCCAGTTGCCTACCTATTTGTCCATTGGACATTTTCATTGTTCGTTAGAAAGAAGGAACATTAACGTTTCGACAGAACACGAGCCTTTAAATTATGCCCTTACTTCCAGTCGGGACAGATAATCCCCTTGCGGAATTCCACACTTTGATTTTGTAGCGCGATTCACGGCAGATATCCGATAGTCTGACAAACTCCAAAGCGGTTGCTGCTGCGTTCACGAGGCTACAAGAGTACGACGCCATTTCTAGACCTCAGGACTGTTCACAACCGCAACCCTCCCCCGAAAAAATGATTTCATCCAAACAGAATGAAAAAACGTCGTGAACCGTGGAGAAGAAACCTTCGTCATTCTTTTATTTTTGACCTATCTTTCGCCATGTTCCCTGGTGTGATGAAAATCTCGATTCACGGATTATCCAAACCCCGACACAGCAAAAGATCTGATGAACGGCCAATCCAAATACCGCGTTAATGATACAACACCAGGATCGGACGAACGGTCTAAGTGTTGTCCCTTCCGTTATTCGTCAATTCATCTGTTCCGTATTCCACCAATTAACATACAGTTCATGGTGTTGCATGTGCTAATGAGATCAGCCAATGATAGGCTGTGATTTCTCTAATACTGTTGTACATCAATAAATTCGGCGTCTCGATCAATGAATAGCAATTGCTTACTGCTGCCAGCACCAAGTCCTTGACTTATTACTTGCGTGAGAGGTTTCAATTCACGTTCGATTCCTAGGGCTATTTGAAGTCCCTAACTCTGAATATCACAACTTGGCATCGCGGAATGGAACTGCCTGCAACTGAGCATTTAAATCTTCATGCTGGTGCGAGTGAAGTTGAGGAATGGGTCGAACGATTTGAACTGTGGTGCAGCATTCGTCGTTATGTGAAGAAGGAGAACAAATCAGCTTTCTTCCTTATCGCTGATGGTCGTGAATTGTTTTCGTTACTGAATAATCTGGTTTATCCGAATGCCCCAGCCTCGGTGCCATTCGACAACCTGAAGAAACTGCTGTTGAAGCACGTGCTCCCAGTCAACTTCCAGCCCACAGAACGGACGAAGTTCAATTCATTAGTGCGTTCAACAAGCACGAGCTTCTGTGAGTTCACTCTGCAATTGCAAAAACAAGCTGCTCGTTGTAACTTCGGCGACAAGTTGGAGGAGCATCTACGTGATGGACTGATTGCTGGCGTCAATGACACTGATCTTCAGCGTAGATTGCTGGTCAAACAATAAGTGACTTTTCTAGAGGCCCGAGACATCTGCGAGCAGAAGGATGACGTCAATGCCGCTATAGCTGATTCTAACGTAACATTATTTCAGAAGACGGAAGCGCATACTGCTACCCGAATTCGACTAGTGAACAGTCCTTCTTATGCACCCATCATCAATCCCGGTCCAAAGGAATTCAACACGTGTTTCTCGTGCGGTGAGTTACACTCACGATCATCTTGGAGATTTCGTAATATTATATGCCATTCATGTGGTAAATCTGGTCATAGTAAGAACGTTGATAGAGGTCAGAAATGTCACCTGAGTCAAATTACAGAGCCAAGTTTTATAGAACCGTCCACTGCTGTTTATTCATTGCATTGACTGCAGGCCGGGCAGGGGCATTCAGGAGCCAGACGGGCAGTCCAACAAGGCGATCGTGATAATTATTCCAATCGAGGTTTATTTATTGACATTCGAGCGCCGTAGACCCTCAAAAAACGTTGAAGGTTAGTGAAGAGAAGGGACACTAAAATGGGCATTATATGAAAGCCTGGGCTGGCTTATACGTTGGGTGTCCTACGAATGATCTGAAGGTGTACGTCAATGACTGTCGTAGTACGCTCCTCACGTGACGGTCGGGAGACACCCATAGTATTTCGCAGGTCTTTTAGGGGAAACGCTCTGTAGCGACCCTATTCGTTCAATGGTGATCATGTCAGAGTTCCGATTGCTATGGGTACTCTTTTTGCTTCGAAATTTCGTGTGTACTCAAATGTTCTGTCGAACGGGTAGGGATACGAGCAGTTATCCCATGCACCCGAATGTACGCCTCGCGCTGCACGATGGTATCGTTCCGTCCTACCGTTTGTTCCATCTCACGTCGACCACGCGTGTCAACACTACACTTCCTGTTTACATACCACGTTGTGTTCGAACAACCGCCTTCAGTTAGCTTTGTCCGACATAACTACCAAGTCTCTGACGTATTGTACGGGTGACAGAGTCAGTGCAGTAACCACGTAGTTGAACTTGGCAGTCTGGTTATTTATGCGGACCAAATGGAACTGCAGCACGTGCTGTGTTTACCAGTACCCTGGGTCGTCTGAAATATAATCTGAGACACGAAAACTCACGGTGATTCTCCTCGGATTTACGCCGCCGAGTGCTGGCTTTGGGATTGCGATATCCGGCCTTATCATTAGAACGTACACATCACATCGCTAGCGAATATGAGGAATCAGAAGACAGTTGAACCAGGACAACGTATCTGCTGCTATGCACAAATGTATCTAAGTGTGTAGATGTGAAAAGAAAGCCGAGTCTGGCATACGAAGCAAGTTGCATTAGATACGGGCAGAAGTAAAAATAATCGGCGGTATGGGTTCATCAGTATGGCGTGGCTAGTTCCTTGTGCTTTGGTTCGTACGCCCACAGTTTCCTAGCCTGGCAACGCGAATCGGAAGTGGTAGTGAGAAAACGGCGAATCCGCAAACAAACCTTATTCATTGATTTACTCATCGTACGGACCTCTGTACAGCAAAAGCGCTAGGAAGCTGTACTTGATGGGGCCTTTAGTTTAACTACACGCCAGCCGCCAAATGGGGACGAAGTTCAGCGGAAAATCTGGTCGAACTTTAGAATTCCAACAAACGTCGGGCTGTTTGTGTGGCTTCCCCATTATAATGACCGAAACGTTGCCATTTCATAGAGGATAATCTACAACGCGAAGATGGTGCAGGTTGATTGTGCAGCCAGGAGTGCAGCTGCCACATCCACGCCAACGCAATAAACCTGATGTTAGTAGATTGCAATGAACCTAAATTCGTAGGGTGAGGTGAAC
Organism: Paragonimus westermani; assembly: GCA_008508345.1. NCBI lineage: Eukaryota > Metazoa > Platyhelminthes > Trematoda > Plagiorchiida > Troglotrematidae > Paragonimus > Paragonimus westermani. The sequence continues at coordinate 9,815 of QNGE01003989.1, forward strand.
AGGCGTGACGGTACTGGTAAGGTAACTCGCAAGTGTCATGATGTTCACGATATTGCGGACATCAAAGGTGATCTCACCACTCATGTCGCACTTCCGTGGGTGTGGAAGTGCGCAGTTCCTTTAAAGTGTTATCGTTTGTATATGTCCTGTGCTTGGCTTGCTGGGACTTTCACGAGTGTAAGAAATTGGACGGCTTCTGACAAGAGCCGTTATGCCCTGTGAACCGAACTAAAAATTATTCTTCCGATAATACATAAACCTAGTTCCGACGAAGTTTGAAAACCCTATCAGGCTCTCGGCTAACAGTTACTACGTATAACAAGAAAATAAATATCCCTATGCTTTGTTTAACCGGTACGTCAGAACCGATGGTTCTTTGTTTTCCGTGATATACGACATAAACCGTCTTGTTTCAGGCGTCGAAAATTGTCATGCGGCTAGTTTCGGAAATATTTTGGCCGCAACCGACGTGTTCGCGTTTCAGCAGGAATTGAGAGCCTCGTGTCGTCCACTACATATTTGAGGCCGCTGGGTTGAAAGTAGTGAAATACGGTATGAACACCGGTAAAACGATTTAACTTATTTCTGTCTCCTCAGCATAGTATTTCCAGATGTTCACTTAAGTCCATATGCACGCTTGTGGATGTGAATAACTACGGTATACCACAGAATACACATCCGCACACTGCCCGCGTTCGTACATATATATATATAGCTGCAACTATGTAAGTGTGCGTATGCCCAATATATTATGCTTTCCAACGCGCGTGGTATGCGGTCTACCGTATACCAATGTATGTTATATCTGGTGCATACGGATAGACATGGGATTACTCACACAAAATGCGTGCATATTTGCCCTGCATCTGTAGTGCTTACACTATGTCTCACCATTCATGTCATGCGCAGCGACAAAACTCCTCAAGGCTTCGGTACTCACCGCACGCATGTCAGAGAGATGTGCTGCTCTTGTAACCATCGGTGTGACTGACCAAAGAGAGACACATTGTTAAACAGAGATAGAATGCTTTACACAGGATGATCTGCCTAGGTGGAAACCGTTCGATTAAAAAACGGATGTGCAACTGTGAACAGTTTTCGGTGGAACATTGGTATTTTCGGTTGGTGAAACGTACCAGATATGGTGTTTGGCAACCTCTATCACCATTTTTACCAACATCGTTGGATCACTGTGACCTGACATGTTTTCTGTGCCTTATTAAAAACGTAGACGGTTGGCTGGAAACACTGTGAATGTGCAAGCTGAATTTGTTCATTTCTATCCGAAACCTCCTCGTTCCTCGAGAAAACGAGAAAGTAGAAATGTCATAAACAGTGGAGAGGTAACCTTCACCATTTTCCACCTGATCCTCTTTGATTCCGCTATGCTCATCGATCGCTTGGTGAACTCAGCTACATTTTGATGTCTGTTCCTCGATTTTTTGATTCGGTAATGTTTGCAGGTAGCTATGCACAACGCAAATACCCAGCAAAATTCTCCTTGTTGCAAACTTTTTTGGGGCGGACCAAAGTCGCTTTTTGCACCCGTCTTTGGGTGTAGGTTGGAAAGATGTAACGGGGACAGTCGCGTTATTTTTTAGGATCACGATTGTGTATGCTAATTATTACAAATAGGGGAATCCGAATATTGCCAAACTTGTTACCATCTTGTAGACGAGCCAGCGTATTCTGTCGTGCCCTAACGGTCGAACGTTTCTGCAACCCACATTTCAACTTCTGATGATATTCTGGCGGAAGGAAACAGGGTAGCTCAAATGATACAGGATATATCGGGCGGAATCTCGAATAATCGACGTGGGTAGCTCAACAACCCTGTGAATTCACCCAGACTGGCTCGACCCGTGTGTTACATCAATGTAGACTTTCATCCCACTCTCTGCATACTTCACCTTTTTGTGCTTACTATGTTTGATGACATAATTACGCCCACATGAAGGTGGCTTGGTTGCCATCTTGAATTCGGACGTTTTCCGCTCTCGCTCCACCACCGACGAGACGTACCATTTTGGGCGTATGTGGTTTTTTATATTGGTCGATATATCTGTTCACATAAATTCGCTGATATCCATGTATTTTCTATCACAGAAACACTGCCGGGCTGTTTGCGGTCGTCATCTGTTTGATTTTACCCAGGGGTGTTATGTTCTAGCGGTACTTCTGGAATGAAACGCAGAGCAGATTTCACACCGTGTGTCAATGTCACATCCAGCGCTGACTGAAAAACAACTGTTTCTCCATATAAAGCCCGCCGTCGTCTTCCTTACAACATTCTCATCCAGTACCAACATATACTTCACAAGCGCTGTGCCATACTCTCAGCCATAAACAGTCCTTGGTAGGACAGAAGCTAGGGCGAGTGTCTGGTAAGTCCTTCTTTTACGTCACAAGGTGCTCAGTCTTCGGAGCTTTCGCAATAAGTCACAAAGCGCGTCACGCAGCTCTCTTCGTCTCCGTAGTTCGACATGATGCAGTCTGCCGAGAACGCGATTATGGATGACTCCCAAGGAATGGCACCATGGTCTGTCGTTAGGACTGACAGTGACTTTCAATGCACTCGGAAATTTTCCTTCAGAGGCAAGTCACAACGTTTGAATTCATGCTTCCTTCAATTCGCAGTGTATCAGCTAGTTCAGCGGGACCTCGGAAGGTGAACTGTTGCGCTATATGCTTTTGCGAAGCGTACACCGAGATCATGCAAACAACACATGCAACTTCAAGCTGAACGGAAAGCGTGCCGCTAAATGCCCAAGATTATACACATCCATGAAACGTGTGCTTCATTCAATGAATGTATACTGTGAAGGACAAATTCATGTTTACTTAATAGTTTTCATCCGAACAATACCAGATATCAGTGTGTTCAGCACTGCGGGGGCAGCTGAGCAACTGAAGTTCATGGATGAAGACATGTACACAACGGAGCTATTAGGGAATCAACCGTGATGCTGGGCAGAAAAGTAATGTGTAGTGTGTACAATATAGTATTCGCAGATCAGTGGTATTTTCTCGTTCTGTGCCGATTCAAATTGGAAACGTGGAAAATGAAGAACGTAGAGTAAGAGATGAGTATGTAGCGGCGAAGAACCGTTTACGGAGTAGCCTAATTAAATGCTGATATAATTCACTAGGCTAGCAGTGACAAAAATATGAAAGAATGCAGGGGAAATGTTACAGAGTCCAAACGAATTTCGGTAACCAAATAATTCGATTCACAGAGGGCGTTCAGGGTTGGTCAAGATGACAACAACAATATTCGTAACGATCAGCATCTGAAAAGTAAGGGTATTTCGGAGCTACCTTGGACTAGAGAATCGCAACCGGAGCTGCGACGAAGTTCGCAGTATGACGGAACTAAAAAGCTGGGGTGAAAGATGCGTGTAGTGTCGTCAGGCGACTGAAAAAACGGAGAGGAGAGCATGTCGGTGTTGTAGCTGTCTAGAGATTTTACTGACCTGGTTGCGGTATGATGTGTAAAATAGTTCCAAAGCTCGTAGGTACATATTGTAACCAGGCTATTGAGAAGGCTCGCATGATGTAGGTCGTCCGATTGTTTGTTTGCTTGCCATGTGACTGTGGCGCGAACCCGAGAGACAAACGCGCCACATTCGTCCTGTTCACTCGCTCGTCGAGTGCCGGTCTCAAGCCTTTCTAGCTAAGTCGCGCGTTTACATCCCTATCAGAGACCAATTGTAAATTCCGACTAATGAAGATTTGGTCCCTCTCCTCAACGGCCTTTTGTTTTTCGCGTTTTATAATTGCTTACCTAGAGGAGAAGCAAAAAGTGAGACGAGTACTAGAGCTAGAGAGGTTACAGACCGGCACCCGACGGGCGAGTAAGCCGGAAGAATTTGATAAGTTTGTCCTTGGTGTTCGCGCCACAGTCACATGACATGCAGACAAATAATTGGACAAAACAAACCATGCGAGCTTCCTCAATAGCCCAGGTACTGCAGTGCTAGTTCCTGAATTCGGAAGCCTAAAGTTTTCCAGACCATGAATGGAAAATCGCACGGAGAAGGCGACGAATCTGCAAACGAACTTTATTTATTGGTTTACTCACCGTTCACAAGAGACTTCAATGTAACAACTGAGGGCTGTTAGGGAGTTGGACGTGAGAACACCTCGAGCACAACCGCACAGCAGTCTCCAGAGAGGAGGCGTGTGTCGACGAAAATTTCAGTCCACCTTTAGAATTCAAACAAGCGTCAGACTGGTTGAGCGACGTTCCTAACGGTAATAGCTCAGCATTGTTATCCTAGTGAATATAACCTACATCAGTAGAGATGGCACGGACTCATCATACCGCTTCGAGTAAAACTGCGATACCTAGGTCGGCACACTAATTAGTGTGCAGACTACTTCGTAGTCACGAGCAGTGTGATGCTGTGAAGCTACAGATTCATGTCGATAGGGTCAGTTTGTTTAAGAGCCCACGTGCATAACTATGGCCAATCCTTGGTCGTTTGACCAGTCCGAAAACAGCCGTGTTCATCGTGGGGGCATTTAGTGGCGACTAACAATTGCGCAATAGTGAACGGTGCGCCAGCTGTCATAGAACTCATCCTTGGCGGACGAATTCTGCTAAGGTGCTATGCCCAAGTGGAAGCTTTATTCGAAAAATGTATTCCCTCCGTGGATTTGAACATCTTCAAATGTTCCAATCTATCATCAACCACCTTTTGGAAAACCACTACGGACATTCAGTGCAAGTGTCTACGATTACAATTGAAGGACCACCTAAATGGTTTCCCAGTTTTGCGCACAACAAAACCGTGACCTAATGTTCACCTTTTTGCTTACGTTACATGCTTCACAATTACCTTGATCGTTATTTTCAGGTGTACCGTGTTTTCGAGTTTGACGAGGGATCAGTCGCTACTGCCTACCAGTCATGGTTCATCTCGCATGATGAAGTGCGTTGGTCACGACTAGGTTCAAAACAAATACGTCGATTGCTATCGGAGCGTCTGCGCGCGCCACCATCATCAAAAGAGTACACCGTGAAAGTTCTAAGGTGCACGGTTAACGTTTACTCACACTTACTCACTCCTTTCTAGACGACCTTAAAACTGCTATGCGTTTGAAAATCATCCTGGAGGAACTGTCCGAGTTGCCATCCTCTGACGCCACTGTTAACATGGAAGACAATGAAAAGCGCGTCATGTGAGTGCTCCACGTTTTCTAGTCACCTTTTCCAGCAAGCGAATTTTCAGGCCAGACTTTACGACGGATGAATTTCGCGCACCTAAAAGAAAGGCGTACAACGTGGACGTGGATTATTCGCCCACACCTCCCCCATCGCAGTGCATGGTCACTTCAACGGTCACTACAAGTCCGCCGACGGGCGTTGCGTTCTTTCCAAAACAGCCCTGTTGCTACCAGGTATACAGTATATTTCTTATTTTACATTTCGCCATGCAGCTCCTTGGTGAAGAGCCCCGTGAATCCTCACGTGTGTGACATCCCTACACTTCTTGTGACTATAAAAGACAAGATGGACTCATTGCATGGTAAGCCTTCCGGATGTTAAATAGCTGACCAAAAAGATGACTTCCAGAAGGTCGTTCATTCGAACGTGCGTATGCGAGAAGAGATTCATTCCCCGAGGCTGGAAATGAACGTTCTGCGGTTTTCGCTAGCCAAAGGTCCTCCGAAAGTTTCTGACGACTTTCCAATTAAATTTCCAATGAACTCCGTTCAGGACATTCAAATTCTGAACAAACAATTAGAGGACAGTGGTTTGTACCTACAGATGGTAACCTTTCACAATTCCTGTCTAACACTTATGTAAACTGATTACGTGAACAAAGTCGGCGGAATGTCAATAGGAAACTGCGAACGTAACACAATGGGTACATTAGTAGCGGACGAGTTGGCGAACAACATCAACTGGAGAGGGGTTAACAACAAGTTCTCCTTTGCGCCAACACCCCTGTCGCAGATGATTGTCGGCAAGATTATTTAGACGTTAACAGCTACAATTCATAAAATGCCATCATGCGACAGAAATTCCCCGGTTCGTCACATAAGGATGTCAAAGAGAAGCTACAAAGGTGGATCCGGAAAGCTAGGGAAAGATAAGCTCGGCTGCCTAAAAGAAAATCACACCGTCCCATGGATCTACCGAACGAAGACATAGACTACCCCTGATCGTCCGAATGTATATTTTGGTGTATAAATATGTAATATATTATTATCCCTGCTAGCACAATTAGGTATAAATTACGCAAAAACCCAATATGCTCTACATTGACCAATGCGAGCGTGCGTTAGGGATGAATTACGTTTTTGACACATAGAACTCTAAATTACCCTAAATGTGTAGCGCAAACTCAATCCCATTGGTCCATTTTGCCCACTGTAGCACAGCCATAAAATATCCCTAAATCGACGTAAATTATCCCGATTCACCGTAAACTATCCCTAAATCAACGTAAATTATCCCGAATCGCCGTAAAATATCCTTAAAACCACGTAAATTATCCCAAATTACCGTAAAATATCCATAAATAGACGTATATTATCCCGAATCGCCGTAAAATATCCATAAATGGACGTAAATGATCCCGAATTGCCGTAAAATATCCCTTAACCGACATAAATGGGTGTAATTAGCTGTAAACCATAGGTCTCAACGCCGTTGCACAACGCATCACATATGAAAACGGTACTACAGCACAAGAAATCAACACCGACTGCAACGTCGTATGTTGCCCGAACGGCGGGATATCGAGTACGCCCAAAATGAGAGCAGAAATCTGTGAGAGCAATATGAAAAGTTTAATGACAAATGAGGATTACAAAAAGGGTGAGGGATGGTTAACTTGCAGGTCCTCCGGTATTTCACCGCTCTATAAAGAGAAGAGAAATAGATGTCAATAAAGCTACATAAGAAAGGTGATAAACACTGACGATTGCCACACACGCAGACACAAAAAGAGAACTCCGAGAATACCGTTAAAACTGATCACATTAGGTTCACTATTTAGGTTAAGCACACCTTAAAGTGATGAGTGCTATATATTTATATAATGCGCCAAATGCAGTTGGGTTTCAGCTATATACATATGCTTAGAATAACATGTAAAACTACAACATTCATCGATCTATGGAGTTCAGTCATCAATAAGCTCGAAAGCATTTGTTACACACACGTAAGCGCTATCTTGTATATAAATATATATAGTACATATACGTACATATGGTATATACATATATATATATATCATGTACCAGCTAGAGTTGTGTGTAGGCTATATACATATATTAACAATGTCGTATAACACAATATCATTCATCGATCTATGGAGTTCACAGTCATCGTTAGTTGGTAAAGCGTGTCTTAGACAGTCTCCTCGAGGCTGATCGATTCCTCCGTTTTGTTTGTCAAAATTGGTGGTGTAGTGCGCCATAGCCAGTGCTCTACATAAATGGACTCCGAAAAGCGGGTTTTTCAGTAAATTTCAGGTTGGGTTTTCAAGCGAGTTCTCAAACCTGACTGGAAAGTCTACTTCACTGGTTGGTGAAACCGGGTTCTCAAATGGGTGTCACTCGGAGAAGACTCCGGGAACCTATTCGTGATACATGGTGCACAAAGTGTAGTAGATATCACGAAAGTAGACCTCAAAAGAGACCTATGGATCTGGCTATCGTCTGGTTTGTTCTTCTCATATCACCATCAGCTGGCCGCCAAAAGGGGTCTCATGAATCTCGGGATGATCAAACGGACCTTCCCCCGGATTTACAAGCGCGCCTTTCACACACTTTACAGAGTCTACATAAGACCATTGCTCGAGTATGCTAATCAAGTCGTCTACACCGGTTTGAAAAAAAAAAACATTTTCGCCATTGAACGTGTCCAGCGAGTAGCCACCAAAATGGTCACTGGCTTACGGCATCTATCCTACGAGTCTCGCCTTGAAATTGTCGATCTTCATCCACTTGAGTTTCGTAGACTCCGCGGTGACTTATTACTTACACACTTTCTTTTTAACACAGGACTCGTGCAACAATTCTTCACCCTAGTAAATGATAACAGTCGAAGATGTTACGACAAGAATCACTATAAGCTTCGACCTCGGACCTTCCTAAGACAACAGTTATTCTCTTATAGGGTTATCAACTACTGGAACGACCTACCACTAGAGATTGTCACCTGCTCTTCCAAAGACCGTCTTAAAGTGTTGTTGGATTCTCACCTACTTAATAAACCGTTAAATTAATAATTTATCCTGTTTTGCTGGATTATCATTTTACTCTATTCTTGGTACTTTCTGTAACCCCCAAGAGCGCTGATACACCCCGTTTTCAATGACTGCCTTTCAGGTCAACAGAAAACCGCCGGACATAGAAACAAACAAACTGACTGGATCCGGGTAGATTGGGCCTCCAGCCTCGAACCTGTGTACAAATCGCTGAAATCGCTGAAATCTGGTATTCTCTCTGGGTATTCAACTGTCTTAATAACCCTCTTTAAAACCAGGCTTGGAAATCCAGTTGGAGGTGGGTATAAGCGAGCGTGTACTCAATCTTTTACCTCTATCTTCACAGCACTGGATGATTCCAGGAGCTCATTGGTGCAAGAAAATAGACAATTTTCGCTTTGTTCTGGGAACTGAGGTAAACTGAAGGTCATTTTGTCTCCTTGACCTCGGCGCGTGACCTGAGTTCCCTTGTTCGGCGTGGTTTTTCCAATTTTTGCATGCAAAACGAGCTCAGGAGGCTAAATTTATATTTACTACCCAATCAGACACCTCCTGTTCTCCGTTAACTAGTAAAACTTTCGCCCTAGATGGAGCAAGAATGATAATGTAGGTTTTGAAGCGATAACGTTCACCCCTGCGTGGGAACACTGGCGACTACGATTATGTTTTTGACAATCGCAATCTGTCGTGGACTTTTGGATGATTCTGTTTTTTTTCAGTCGCTTCCGTTTTCTTCAAGTTGGTTTCTACTATCCGTTCAGGGGCTAAAGAAACAGCTCGTTCCGTGCTTCGATAGTTTGATCTTCATTATCTATTCGCCATTTTCTGCCTTTGGGTTATTGCGCTTGATCTTAATTTTCCTCAGCTTCACATGTACACTTGGTGTTTGGACCAACTGAATCGGATGAGTCATTGATATTGTAACGTGTGTATAAGACGAGTAGGTATGCGCTCGAACGTCTTCCACCAACAATTTAAAACGCCTCTCGAAACGTCGTCCCATCAGCCATTGAACTAAAAGAATGCGTTACGGTTGGGAAGCAAACTGTATGCTTCCAGGAATGTTAAGCAGTTAGTTCTAGCCTACTCTGGGACCAACGGCAGCAACCAAGAGAATAAGAGAAGCGCGAGATAGACTCCAGCCCACCGGTCAGGTCGCACCTGGTGAGAAATGCGCTGAAACTTTGAGTACGGTAAACAACGCTCGTAAAGGTCCAGTTTGAAAGACCTTGAAGACTGAATTAATAGATGAGTCGTTAGAAGATGAGCCAAACATTCGCTGCGTGCAATTAGTTTTACGACTGAAGAAAGTGGCACTGAGTTCATATCAGGCCTTTGATAGCAGGCGTACACAGAAGCATGCGTACAGAAGAAACAAACAACAAAACACGGTTTCAGCCGGGATCCTTAGAGAAGCCACACGGTTGCTGGTCCCTACACATGCAAGCCAGCCGTTTTTTCTCTGTGTATCTGTAACACGGATCAATTTTGGGGCAACGTGGAGACACGGAGGGCAGGGTTCTTTCAAAGTAGGGTTCCAGCAGCATTCCTGTGAAAGAACACAACGTAAACAAGCATTAGCGAGAGGCTCAGTGGGCCATGAACGCGAATTATTCAAACGAAGGCTACAACGGCGCAAACAACACAGTAGTACGCCCTGTCACAATTCACATTCAATGCGTGCACGCTTACTGGTTCCAAATGAACATTACAGTAAAAAAACCTTCCAAGGTCAGGAGTCATACATTCTCTCTTTGCTCCATATCGCTTGTGTGCTGATTTCTGGAAGATTAAAGATCCACTACGCACATCATGACAGAACTACGTGCAATATACGTTGAAAGAACGCTTTCTTTCGAAACGAAGGCATGAACGTGATTACTGCTGATTTATTGATGTCTCAGGAGCATTTCGATAGTGCCATGTTTCCACGGTAGTTCCAAAATTTGGATGTGGCTGGGACGTAGCGTTAACTTTTCGAAGTTTGATCCGACCCTTCTACTGCGTGTGATCAACCGGTGACCATAAGAGACGCGTTTACGCGTGCGTCCATAGGGAAAAAGTGTTGCGCTCATCTTCTCGCGTTCGATAGAGTGCAAGCGGTCAAACGGGATGTTCTTCATAATTCAACGTCAGTCGTAGCATCAGTGGAGGGTTATGCGTCACCAAATCTCACCGACAAGGACATCAATGAAATCCGTCCGTCTCTGCTTAGTGGCACTAACGCGTTCAACAGTACATGGGGGGACATTTCGACAAGATAACGACGAAGAATGTGTTATCTCCGCGCCCCGGTAGTTTGCATGCACAACTGAACACAACCGGTAAGTTCTACTTTGACGTAAATAATGAAAATCGTCTAACTTACTTTGTCCATGATTATTGAACACACAGAATTATGTCGGTGCTACCCTGAGGTTACCGGGATGGATGCCGTATATAAGAATTGCAAGGAACGCTACAGCCTGTCCGCTTTGGTCGTTGTAGATGTTAACGAAACAGGTTTACCAGTTTGCTTCGGGTGGGCTGGCGAGTGAAACGACTTTAACCATTGTCATGTTTCTTCAGCAATTAGTGATCTTCGCATAAGACAACGGTGAGAGCCGTATTACCACCGATGTCTGCGTTCAGTCGGTCGTATCGGGTGGCACCAGCGTGTAAGTAACGAGGGGGTTAAAAAGCGGGTGTTTGGTAGTGATTGTCAAACGGGTTCTTTTGTTCAATCCCTACGTTTTCACAGGCTTAGACGGTTAGGTCATGTATTTAGGATGCCAGCTAGTCGTCTTCCACACCGAGCACTGTTCGCTGACACTGCGACCGACTGGTGTAAGGTGCGAGGTGGACAGCTAATAACCTGTCAGAAAGAAATGAAGTCGTTCGCGAAGGGGTTGGCCACTGTGGGTCGTGTTTGTCTCCCGGGCTGGTGCCCTCGCGACTCACAGAGTCGGTGGCTGGAGACTCTAGGTGAGATGGCGGCTAATCGAGTTCCGTGGCGCGAATGTTGTCGCTGTTTGTCCGAGCTCTCTGTGAAGTGAGTGTATTTAATGACGCGAGGCAGTGAAAGCCGTAAGGAAACTGTCTCGCTGATGGCGCCTTACTCTCACTTGCAGTTCGGTTGTTTGTTTGCAGGGTGTAGGCACCTCGATGTTGACTGTTTGAATATAGGCGTAGTTATTTTCAGTAGTTAGGTCCCTTCCGATCCCCTTCTTTTTCCTTCTCTCTTCCTGTATAGGGTTTGCTTTATCTTCATGGTTGTGTGGCAGTTAAGCATTAGTGTGAACCACTGATGTATTACTGTCTGTGATGATGAGTGATCTTCGTGGAACCGGTGGAGTCTACGACAATGATCATGGACGATATTGCAGCCATACAAACGGCAATTGCACAATAGCTTCCGTATGTCCACCAACTTCTGGGCCGGGTGCACATCCAGAGGAACGTGCGCGATTGGACCTCCAGTTTGGCTGCGAACGAATTTTTCGTGGTTGCGTAACCGGCGCAGGTACGCTACAGCATTGACTATCACGTGGGACGCCGGCTCTGTTCTATGAGGAGTACTTGATGATCAGGCGCATAAATACTTCAGAAAAGTGGATCGACTACAGTACCCCAAAGGTCCCCCCATTCGGCCGACGAGACAACAACTTCGTGAAAGCGAGGCACCACTCAATTAAGTGGCACAGCCTGTACGCGCAAATCAGGATTTGGCAGGCTATCAATCGCATAACGGTCATCTTCGACCAAATCATCAACGACCGCTAGGCACTGTTCGTCTGTACATTACGCTTATACCCCCAGACGAATACTCGTGCAGACTATGTCGGGTTGAGTATTTGACTGGTCCCGAAGGCGGTGCGATTAATGTCAGGGAACTTCGCGGATGAAACCCATCTGACCTTCACTGCTTCTCCGACGACGATTGTTGTGAGGGACAACACTCACACGTACAACGTAAATCTAGTGAAATGGAATTGCGATTCTCCGTTTACAGTGGAGTATCTGCTGCCATAAGTTTATTCCCTGCATGTGTACTATTCGTTCGGCCGTCAGCTTGAAAACTTTCTTGTAATCCTCGTGGGACCAGAAAGTTCAGTGGGATTTTGTAGATCCCCGCTGTGAAACACGACGCACTTGGGAAAACCTACGTCCGTTCTTGTGGCATGGCAGCATTCACGGAGCTGGGAATGATGACCAAGACATAACTGGACGACACAATGTTCAACCAGTTGCTTGAAGAATTCCGCGAGTTTCCTCGCAACTGTGGCCGCAGCCGATTACCGCCTTATTTCACTCTAATAGAACATTCGAACGCGAACAATACTTCAGTATTCACCTTGAGTCTCCCGGGGAGTCCATCAAACGACCAAACCGTGGAAGCGAATTCATCGGAATCAACACATTCAACCCTGACACTCGCAGCGCAATCCACAGTGGACTTTGAAACCGTTCAACTATTTCAATGCTGTGGTGCGCCAGAACTTCGGAGAACTCTCCCAACACTACTAGCGACAACAAACGTTATCTTTTCCGGGGCGCAGTACTTACTCTCGCTTTTATTTTTTTGAGTCCCGTATAATATCAGAATTCCATGTCTGTCGTTCTGTAGTATTGAGAACCGCAAGTGTACACGTTACAGGTTTTCGGAATGTGCATGGCGTTGATGAGAAAAGAAACGCGTTGCTTTTTTCGACTACAACTCACCCAGAATTGACCGTCAACCTGCTGCCGCCTGACTCCAATGGCCCACAAACCATGTGGGGCATGTGTTAGTTGGGAGCTTACAAGATGGGAATCAAGTCAAATGTCTGTTATACCGGTCTGCAGCCCAAATGTCATAAACAGCCTCCAATTTGAGGCCCCGTTTGGAAAAGCGGTCATGGGTTGCTCCTGGAGATCAAAGGCTCGACAGCTCACGATAAATGACGTCGGATATACAATGATAGAAACTAAATTCATTTTAAGACAACCTCACAGAAAATGGTTAGCCCTCATCCTACCGGTGTCTGGTCACAATGGCCCATAAGCTCTGTGAACTGTGTTGATATGGTTGTATTTTATTTCCGCTAACGACCTACCGGACTAGTTGTAGTTGCGTGCCGTCGTCATCACAAAGGCCATGAAGGTGTGGGGACCATCTCATCGGACAAGGACAATGAAATGTTGCATCAGGACTTGAGCACGGCATCAAGGTGGACAGTTCAGTGGATCCTGCCTCTAAATCCACATGTACCTAGAAGTTGTCAGGGGGTGTTGGAGCTTATCATGTCGACGGGTACTTGTTAACACAATGTAATAATGAACGAGACCTCGGTGTTAGCCTCTGACACCCTCAAAACCCAGGTTCACACTGCGTGGACTTGAATAGGGTCGTGGCTTTTCTCGTTTTCTGAGGAGGGGCGTTTTGGGGGTCAAGTTGCATGGTTAGCATGACCGCCTATACCAGTTTCGCAGATATTAATCGATTTTCGCCCATTACCCTCTGAATACTCTCTAGAAGATGCTCGCATGTTTATTGCAGTGCTACTTTGCCGTGCGTAGGTGAATTAGATTCATTGGACCATTTAAACACCATTTCGCTCCCGTGGTTCTGCACACAATACACTTTCACCCATACGTATGCTTTCGATTCGATTCCGTAAGCCTTTATTTTCAGGTGACCCTTAGAAATATGCGTTATCTAGAGAGCAAACTGAATGAGATGGAGGTGTTTGTTGATAGTCATCGGTGAGAAATCCTTGTTTTCACCAATGCATCGCTTTCACCAACTATACGCGATAGCGAGCTGTTTTAGATAGTTCACGCACTCTTCATATGTGATCGGATGTCTCAACTTCAAGGGGTTTTTGCGTTGTTTGTTAGAAGTGATTTTGATGTGACAGAAGCCTAATTCTTCAGTTTCTGTAATAGTACTGTTGTATGTTTGGCGCTGTGCATGAGCGTTCTCCCTGGAGGGCTGTTGGTAGTGACTATCGCTTACGAAAATCCCGCTTCCAATTCGTCTGATTCGTGCTTCATCCGTGGGCACACTAAAACGGACGTCTAATCTTGGGGAACTTCAACTTGTGGTAGGTATGTTGGCAGTCCTATTCTTACTCAATTGCGGCAAGAAGCTCTGCAAGTGATCTTCTAGGTATTACTCTTCAAATGTCACTGAAGTAGATTGTTAACCAACCGACAACGTTAATGACATCGAACCCCGTCAACGGTTGACCTCATTTAGAGAATACTGACTGCATGTGATTTAGTTTGCCAACAGCCGATAGGCTCGAGTGGTCATGTCACGTCATTCCGTTGTTGAGTAATCGGGTGTGGACGCGATTATCTATCCCATTTGCCCAACATTTGGAAGGCAGGCCGTGCTGTGAGGTCCACCGCAATTCACCAGCCGTGCCTGGTCACGAACGAGGATTCTACAGGGGCTGCACGGTGAAGGCTTCATAGTCACATGTCGATTTACGGGCTACACATACCCCAAACGCCTCTAGGGGTTGACTAGGGGGTATGAAGGCGGTCCGAAAACGAGCAAGGTCTTGGGAAGTGCATGTTGGTGCTCTCTCGCTCATCACTTTCAAGACGTGAATGTTGGCCTAAACTGCTTTCAAGCTTTTGAGCAGTTTCTCGGGGCTGCTAGGTTACGTTTTGAAGGAAATGGCTGACACTGCTTTCGCAAAAGTGAGGCGTTTTTTTCAGATACATAAAGCGTTATGGAGGGCAGAGTATCGTGTTACCTTTACTCGTAGATCACCCTGGAATTTCCATCTACTCTGATTTCGTTGAGTCGTATGTATTGGATGACCTATACGTTAGAACTTCTGTGCCGGAACCTACCGCTTCATGTAGTAAAATATAAGCAAAAATCAAGGGATTCCTTTTTCCATGGAAATCTCCGAGGCTAATTTTTTCACTGTTATTGGTGCCAAATACCACAAAATTCGTCAGAGCTGCTTAGTGAACGTTTGGCGGTTCCATGTAATCCGCTTACTTTGGTGCCCCGAAAGTCCATCGAAAACGAAATCCTCTTTGTGGAGTCGAACGGGAGGGTCGTTTCCCTCATTGCAGCGGATCAAGACTGCGCTATGGATGCAGCTTTCATTGACTTCAGTAAGGATATTGACAAAGTATCTTTTCAGAGACTTCACGGTACTATACCCATTCAGTCTGAATGGACAGGTCTCACGTTGAATATCTGCGCTTCTCCTAGACAAAGATCAGTGTGCCTGTGTAGGAAACAGCGTTCTCCCTGGCATGAAGTGTTGGAGGAGATGCATCAAGCTTCGGAGTTTGGCTCTCTTTCCACGTTTTACCTCATCAGCTTCCTGATATCTTGGGCATGTCCTCGCTGACTTTTGCTAACGATCTCAACTGACATGAACCATATGCTCGAGCTTTCGGAATCCTGACGGGTGACATGTTCTGCAATCTCTACTACGTTTATGAGATCGCACCTAGAGTATTTCGTCCAGGTGAGCCGCTGTATCTAATGCGCAATAAAGTAGGTTTGGAACGAATAACACATGTGGACACCTGCCGCAAGGTTTGTAAAATTCGTCATACTCACGGAGACGTGATAAACTGAGCACCTATTTGCTGTTATTGAAGACTACGGGGTTTATCTGATCCGCACCCGTCGTATTTACCTTGACCTCTCCGGCACAACTGCAGACTCTCTGCGGACACTCTCTAAAGTTGAACACACCTTGACCTGGTAACATTAGGGGTGAGTTCCGTCTATCCCACCGAGTCGTAGATCACCAGAATGCTTTCCTAGAGGATATGCTTATGCAGCCTGTCAGAGATTTCGAACGTAAGCGTGGTCTTGGTTGCAGTTTGCTCTTTCCATACGTCTAGTACCCGTCATTTGTTCTTTTATGTTACACGCTAATTACTCACCACTTCTACCTTTGTTCACTTTCGTCACTAGTCATTGTCAATAGCTTCTGATTTCATCCATGTTTACTCACTGTGTTTTTATTTATTTATTTATTTGTAATTGCGTGCACATCACAGCAAGAACTGCCATATCACTTGCGTGACCATTACTCGGTTGATCCATATACATACAACTGTACAGTTGAATTCTTGAGCGCAAACTTGGCAAACAAGTTTCCATGGTTGTATCCAACTCCTGCTTCGGTTCCAACAGCATGCATCAGCAGAACTCATCACGTTCCGTTCTCACTTGAATCCGACAACAGTAAGCGGTGATTTGCGAAATCGAAAGCCTTTTGAAATCTCCATTTCTCTGTCTGATCAATCGAGTGGGTTTCGTTGGAATAATTTTCCTCTCAAGAATCCGTGTTAGTTTGTATTCAGCACTTTGTTTTTTGACTAGATAGTCGTAGGTTTGGCTCCTCAGAATGCGTTTAAGCATTTCACAAGATGCATTAACGAAACTGACAAGAAACTAGTTACCTATTTCTCTACAGCTCTTTTTAATATATCGAAATGATTGCAGCCGGCTTCCAGTCATCGGGAGCAGCCGTTTTCGGTAGAATGTTATCAAACTGGTGTGCGGTGTTTTAGTGACCTGGGTCACCTTTAACACAGATGGGTGGGTACCATCTGGTCCTGCCACCGTGTTCTTCCTGATAGATGTGTTCACCTATTCTTCTTTCACTCTTATATGGGTGGAAAAAACCTGGGATGCTTGGTGGTGCACACAGACCTCATATCAAAATTGCGCCAAACTGGCTTGGATGATCACACACTTCAAGTCTTGTTTAATATTCAAAATAAGTATGGCATCCACAGTATTAACCAAGATATCCTATTTTCAGTCCACTCTAAAAGCTTGGGTTGTTGACTTGACTAAAACTACTGTCCCAAGTTTTACTCTGAATTCTTGTGATTCCCTGGAATCGGCGCTTAGTGCCGGTGATTAGGTATTGTCAAAAGGAATTACGAATTCGAAGCTGGCGTCAACTAACCGCTGTATTACAACCCTCCGTTGTGGATGTGACCATGAACTCATGCTTAAGGTTTACTTATTCTAGAGTGAAGTGATATATCCAGATTTGGGTCCAAAAGTGCCTCATGATTTGAACCTGAAATCACAGCTACGGGCGATCGTTGCTGTTGCAACTGCGGAACCTTATTTCCGAGATAATGCTAATTGGAAAACTGAACTTTTTGTTTAACTGTTCTGGTGTGTTCGTCCGATACATTCTCCCTCTAAAGTGCGCTAATTTTTTATTTCATGCTTCACGTTTATGTTGATTGTGAAAGTTTATTTATGTTGTCTAAGTTTCACTCACATACACGGAGAGTGTACTAAGATAGAATCATCGATTTCACATAGGAATAGGATATTCAAGTAACGGTGTAACCAAGTGTAATTTCCGCTTGTCATTTGTCCCTCATGAACATTCCTATTAGCTGTTCTGCTTGCTGATCGATTTGTTAGTTCTGCTAGCCCTGACCTTGAATCTCTTTGCTAATCAATGAACTCGCCACATTAGCTGACGGCCTTTGAGCTACGCGTCGCTTCGATGGGTTTCTCTTAAATACACTGAAATAAAGCCTTGTCTTCTCCAGTTGTTTTAGCGTGTTGAGATTGCTGAAACTTACAAATGCAATAAACGTCTTCACTGACGCTCGCCGCAAGTCCTCTGAACTGAATATTTCATTCGACGGGAAATTCATGCCGACACGCTAGTTCCATTGGAAGGATGTCTCACTGATTCCACCCTTTTTCTATTCAGTGCCTATTAATCCTATTCATGACTATTTTTCATTTTTAATGCTGTTACCATCTATTCTTATCTTATCCCCGTTGATACCGTCACTATCCTGCTCCAACCTCATTGGAGGTTGACGTGGTGTTATGAATAATCAGATTCGACGGCACAAACGATCAATCTTGAGTCAGAAAGAGAAGAGTAGGAGGCCTGTATGATAGGCTTTATTCGTCTAACAATTGACGTATGACAACTGAAAAGCAAAACGTAAATCGATTACCAACTCAAGGATGAAACAAATAACAAAATATTATAACATTCTCCCCTACCAAGAAATGTGAGCAGACAAAAATAGTAGGTTACAGGAGAATAATTGTACATGTGTACACTGATCGGTGAAAAAAATATTTGGTAGCAAGCGTCAATGTGTAATTGTTTTATGCGTCTCTGTTTCTCAGACAATATGGATGAACACGCTGTTGTTGTTTGATTAACGTTTCAAGATTACGTGAGTGATCGTTGTTGGGGGAATCATATGCTTCAGTGTTGTGTATGTCAGCTGAGGGAATGCTGTTATGCTGCTCTGTGATAGGGACACAATCAGTGGGTACAGATGAGGTCTCTTCGATCGGAGGTGTCGACAATCCTTGCAAAGGGGTCTCAGACATGACTTCTCCTTTGGGGGCCAGTTGGTGAACAGAAACTGTTCCTTCCATGCCATTAGGAAAGCGAACGTACGCGTACTGTGGATTGCATTGAAGTAATTCAACTTCTTCGACGAGTGGGTCATAATTAGACTGTCTGACATTCTTCTTAAACAACACCGGTCCAGGTTTAGTGAGCCACATCGGGAGGGTTGTTCCGGAGGTCGACCTTCGGTTATAGAGGAATAATCTTTCATGTGGTGTGGCATTAGTTGCGGTACACAAGAGTGATCTGACGGAGTGCAAAGCATCAAGAAGAACAAATTCCCATTGATTGATGGCCAAGTTACGAGATTTCAGGGCGAGCAACACAGTTTTCCAAAGCGTTTCATTCAAACGCTCTACTTGCCCGTTACCCTGGGGGTTGTATGGTGTTGTTCTACTTGTCGCGACTCCCCTTTCGTGAAGAAACTGTTGAACATTTGACGACATGAACGACGATCCACGATCAGAATGAATGTAGGCCGGAGTACCAAACAACGAGAACAACTGACAAAAACATTTAATGACGGTCTCACTAGTCTGATCAGAACATGCAAAAGCAAAAGGAAATCGAGAATATTCATCAATAATTGTTAATAAATAACGATTGCGGGTTACTGATGGAAGGGGACCCTTAAAATCAATCGACAGTCTTTCGAATGGTTGTGTGGCTTTTATGAGCTCACCTCGAGCTTTCGAGAAAAAACGAGGTTTGATTTCACAGCATATTGAACATTTGGCAACAACGCCTCGAACTTCTTCCACAGAAAAGGGGAGGTTTCTGGCGCGGACGAAGTGCATCAAACGAGAAACGCCGGGATGACAAAGCGATTCATGTAGTCCTTTCAAGTCGATATTTGTCATTAGAGCCCCGCAACAATTTCGCGAGAGTGCATCTGCCGCTCGATTGTCTTTACCAGGTCGATAGACAACATCGAACTTGAATGGCGACAGTTCCAGTTTCCAACGTTCAATTTTATCGTTCTTAACCTTCCCTCTGTGCTGATTGCCGTAGATGAAGGCGACGGAACGTTGGTCAGTAACAAGTTTAAAATGGTTGCGAAGTAGAAAGTGTTTCCATTTACGTATGGATTCCACGACAGCATACGCTTCCTTTTCTACGGCAGAATGGTGCCGCTCGCTGGACGACAGACTACGCGAGAAGAAGGCTACCGGTCGACCATTTTGATTCAGAGTGGCTGCGATGGCCACCTCAGAGGCGTCTGTCTCCACAACCAAAGGGGTATCGTACTGAATAGTAGAAATAGCAGCTTTGCATAACTCGTCTTTCAGAGCTTCGAAGGCTTCTCTGACTTCAGTGGGTAGGGGGAAGGTGGTATTGTGCACAACTTTGTGAATTTTATCAGAGAAGTGAGATATCCACCGTGAGTAGTAAGCGAATAATCCCACTATTCGTTGCTGGGATTTCAAGTTAAGGGGAGGGGCTAATTCTCGCAGAGGTTTCAGGCGATCAGGATCCGGTTTAATACTGTTCTTGGATACCTCATACCCTAGAAGTTTGATTTGTTTGGCGGCGATGATGCTCTTCGATTCATTGAAAGTCAATCCATATTTTCTGGCCACGTCTAGGAACTTTCGAAGATTGAGGTCATGTTCAACGGAGTTGGTTCCACATATTGTAATATTGTCAACGTAAACAAAGATGTCTTTCAGTCGTTCGCGTGCTATTATATTGTCAATAGTCCGTTGAAAGCAAGCGACGCCATTCGTCACGCCAAACGGAATCCGACAAAACTGATATAAGCGTCCGCATGCCTCAAAAGCCGTAAAGGGCTTTTCTTCTTCTCGAATAGGGATCTGATGATAAGCACTCTTTAGATCCAGAGTGCTATAGGTGTCGTACATGGCGATGCGTTCAATCATTTCGTCGATTTTTGGGAGAGGATAGGCATCCAAGAGGGTATATTTGTTAATTGTTTGGCTGTAGTCAACTACCATTCTTCTCGTGTGCCCGTCGTTAGTGACTACCAAGACTTGAGCTCTCCAAGGGGAGGAGGAAGGCTCGATAACTCCTTCAGCAAGCAAACGGCGAATTTCATCGCGTATAAACTTTTCGTCAGCTGCACTGTGCCTTCTGGATTTTGTTGCAATGGGTTTGAAGTTTGGCATCAGGTTTTGGAAAAGACGAGGAGGTTCGATGTGAGCTGGGGTCAATGAACAGAGTGAAAATGGTGGTTTTGGCCCACCGAATGGAATTTCAACACTTTTATGAAGTTTAAGAAAGTCGTGACCAAGAAGAACGTCTGCACATGAATGCGGTAGAACTGACAGCTTCACTCCCTCATACACAGCATCTTTGTATTTGATCGACGTCAGGACGTGACCTCGCGTGTCACTCGACAGAGTGGTAGAGGCCATTGTTATCTTGCTACGAGATTTATGAACCTTCCATTCATTCTGCAACACTACGCTAGACGCTACATAACTTTCAGAACTGCCAGTATCTATCAAAGCTTTTAAGCGAGTTCCGTTAACTTCGAGATCAACTACAGCATCCGAAAGACACTCCGGATCCGCCGCTGATATGGCAGTCGAAATGGATGGTCGAGTGATAGAAGAGCAGGGCTGTCGGTTCCGGGACTTCAGGCAGACCTTTTGAAAGTGCCCCTTTTTTCCACACCCATTACATAACGCATCTCTAGCAGGGGGTGTTTGTCTTATCCACAGAAGAAACACTTGCCAGTCGATGAGCTGGAGACTGCCACATCAGGCATTCTGGTAGGGTTGGGCGAGTTCTCCGAGACCTCGGTTGCAGCCGCGTAGGTGTTATTCGGAGTGGACCGGTATATTTGAGACTGTTTTTCCGCCTATTCAAGCGATCTGGCTTGATTGAAAGCAGCCTGAAAATTCAACACTTTTTGTTCCAACAGTCTCTGTCGAATATGACTAGACAGTAGACCACTTATGAGAGCGTCTTGATTCTGCTCGGCAGTAGTGGCTTTAAAGTTAGTCTTTCGCAAGCGACCTCAATCTTTGTGCAAATTGGTCCAGCGTCTGTGCACCTTCTTGTCTACAAGTCGCTAACAGATGACGAGCGAATACTTCATTCTTGGGTTTCACATATAGGTCCCGTAGTATGGAGACCGCATCACCATAACTATCACATTCGGAGATATACTCATAGACCGAGGACAAAATGTAATTGAACAACGTAGTCAATTCGTTGTGATGAAAACTGTCAATAGACGACAAGAAATTAGTGAACGTACAGAACCAGTGATTCCATTCTTTAGAAGCGTTAACTGCGTTGGGGTCGACGTCAAACCTCTCAGGGCGTAGGATCCGTTCCATCACGTAATTGTTTAGACGAATAAATTGTTATGAATAATCAGTTTCGACGGCACAAACGATCAATCTTGAGTCAGAAAGAGAAGAGTAAGAGGCCCGTATGATAAGCTTTATTCGTCTAACAATTGACGTATGACAACTGAAAAGCAAAACGTAAATCGATTACCAACTCAAGGATGAAACAAATAACAAAATATTAAAACACGTGAGTTTCGTCTAAATCTGTCACACAGCATCGTATTTCTCGCCTATGTAACTTGATTGCTGATTACTTTATTTGACACACATCCATACATCGCACATCAGCTGTTCAACGATTCACTTGACTGGTAAGGACGAACGGTTGTTCGATGATTGCTCAGGAGCAGGACCTAACAAGGGATTAGAATCCTCCGAAGATCACTAGCCAATTCCAAAACTACTCGAAGCGCAGCATTTCTTACCTCAAGAGAACTTAGTGAACTAGTGATAACTTAGGTTGCCAGCTTGAAACTGGGGATAATCCAGACCTCTTACCGGCACACTGTTCTTGTTAACTTTCAGAATTGAGCAAATACTTCTTTCACATCGTAGGAATCTGTGGTGACTGTTTTTCTCGTCTGTGGAAACATGAAGGGCAGGGAACAAATCTCTGGCGAGTGACTGCTTGCTCCGGATCTTTCTATTCATGGCTAATATTACACGTTATATTCATTGTTCACGACCTACGTTGCTTCATCGTTTTCCGGAGTTGGTTCAGTCATGTTTCACCCAGCTTTCCAGTTGCAAGACTGCCACTTTGAAACAGCCCGACAGTATTGTCAGTCGGAAGTATTTCAACGTCATCAAGCGTTATAGAAAAGTGCTACAGGATTTGTTCCAGACGGAAACGTTGGCCGAAGGTTCTTCTATGCTACAAATCACTGAGGTTAGAAGGTGTATGCTCATTTTTATTTTTGCTCTAATGGCATATTTTGGATTATGTTCTCACCCTGAGTTTTTCACGAGAGCTCGGGCTTGAGTCATGTTGTCTATTGTGGAGTGCTTTTGACCCTAACTGTCTTATTGTTAGCCATGTGTCCCTAAGGCCGACAGAAAATTATCGGTCACGTCACATTTTTCATTTTTGACAACAAACCTTGGAGGACATATTAGTGAACTGAAACGTATGCCGAATGACTGTAAAATCACGTCGTGTTTTGGAGTCTTACTTCACTGTATAGAGTGGGTTCACATCACACACTGGTAGAATACACGAAACACCCGTTTGTATCTTATTTCTCTCTAGACTGACACTTCCTTGAATCATTTGCTACAGTTTAGGATTAGCTGCTTTTACAAAAGGTTGAACCTGCATCAAGTAAGGGTCTATTCCTTAATGAGCAGCGTCAGTTAGAACATCGGTTACAAAAGTATGAATCAAATTAGCTACCGGAGAGTTATCGGATTTGGTACATGAGTCCTGAGCAGCTGCTCAGGACTGTAATTTAGAGTGGTCAAGGGAGTTCCTATGTCTGTGGATCTAATACGGTGGAAAATGTCACATAGGTAAGTGCTGGTAACCACGGTAACGGTCGTCCTGTGCATTCTCACCAAGTTTGAGTAGCTCGTACGTCCATGGGGAAAAACGGGCGAATTGTCGGGAAGGTAAAGCAAGTGTTCTGTATGGTATGTGGACGTCACCTTGCGCGGTTGTCGTTGTTTTAGCTGTATTACTCGGGTGGAATGAGCTTTTCAGCCCGTCTTCTGAGAACCCGGCACTCAATCGAATGTGCTAAGATTTTTTATCTCACTTTGTTTGGGCAGTCGTTTTCAGTGGACACAGGTGAACGTTATAGCCGCTCTGATATTGTCTCCACGTCAGACAGTTTGCTTGACCACTCATTCAAGACAATCTCAGCGTATTCTCACCGCATACAGACCAATTCTTGTAGACGTTTTAGACTAGCGCGCCGTGTCTTCCCGTTAAGGGCTTTTCTTGATGACGTCACTGCTAATGAAGTTTCATTCTAGTTCAGTCATCCGAATCATGATCTCAGCTGACCAATTATATGTACTTCGTACTCAGTTCCAACGGGTCACTCACGAAGTGAACAGGCTTACTCACTCTGTCCTGGTAATGTACGTCTCAATAAGACGATAGCGCTTTTAGCCTGTTGAGTACTGTTTGAACAGCCCACATAACTCCACTTCTCCATTGTGGACATCAGCAGGAATTTTCATTGGGATTTCATTATCACTTAAGTTGAACATAAGAATTGAACCTAATCGTCCCTGCATCACATCACGATTGTTACTAGAGGACAGGGGTTCCTTATCAGGCCCCTACGTACGTCTCAAATTCTGCTGCTGTAGAAAGAGAAATTCGATGTACATCTAGGGCATTCTGTTTTGCGTGCTGGCTTTCTACCAAGTTAAAAGCCCCTCAATCGTCCATAGAGACCCTGATTGTTTATTTTCCTAACCAATAAGGGAGCTTGGTCACTATCAGTGTGAAAATCACTCTAGACGCCAGTGGTTACTTGCGACTTGTGCAGATTGCATATGATATTGAGAGCGGATTAAGGTAGCCAGTGAAGTTATTGGTTGGTAAGTTGAACCATTGTCTACTAAAGGAAAATGGGATTGTGGCTGTATATATGATAGTGACACAAACACCGGGAATCGGTGCCGTTGGCCTAAGGTGTTGGTCGGACAGCTCGCTAACAGAAGTGAATTGTTCGTGCGATTTCTTCGTTTCCTTCAGTGTTCCTAATAAGTTGGTTTTCTGGTTATAGTTTCAAACATTTACACAGTCATTTCAACTGGGTTCACACAGTTGCGGCCAGAGGTTCTATCACTTAGATTCCCGTTAAAAACACTGTCCAGAGATGTCAACAAATAGAATACGCAATTTCGATTTCAGTATATGTATGATCATTTGGAGAATCTGTCGCCCACGTCGTCTGATGAGACGAGCTGGTTCCGTGCAGTGTTGGTTGATATTTCTAACCAGTATTTATCAGCATCCATTCGTCAGCAATGTTTACCCAAACAGGAACACTGTCAAGCCATGAAAGAGTTGAGAGAAATGCGGCACTTGATGTTTTTAAAACTGGATAGGGGTTCTGGCGTTGTCATTATTAGTGGGGACGATTGTGTGCCGAAAATGAACATTCTGGATGACCATCAAAATTTCAAGAAGGATGAAACCCCCGAACGTAACATACTGCCGGAAAGGGAAATGGCAAGGCAACTCCAGATACTGCTGTTGCACGATCAGATCTCTGAAAGTGAGTATAGGTGCATGAAGTCAGTTAGTGCGAAAATATCACGAATGAGGAATGCACCAAAACTACACAAGGATGGGATACCTCTGCGACCAGTTTTGTGTGTGAATAAATCAGCATGTCACGAAATTGTTCGATGGGTAATTGACATTTTGAACCTCGTTCGCAAAATGTCTCCCCACTTCTTGAAGGGTTTCGTTGTACTGGTCGGAGCATTAAAAATGTGTCGGTGATTTCTGAGGTTATATATTCGATTGACGTTGATTCCCTTTATCCGAAAGTTCTTCGTGAGATAGTTGCATTTTTGTGTGATTTTATCTCCAACCAGAACAGATTGGGAATAACACAACGTTACGAGCAAGTTGTAATACTCTACGTTTCAACCACCTCGGGTGGCCTTCCTCAGGAGTGTTGTTTCGATTACAACACTCCTGAGGAAGGCCACCCGAGGTGGTTGAAACGTAGAGTATTATAACTTGCTCGTAACGTTGTGTTATTCCCAATCTGTTTATCAACAACATGTTAAACACGACGCCCAAACTATTCACCTTCATTCGTACTAAATTTGGTGCTGGTATCTAGTCCCTATTTGTCCTTCTCTGTATGATGCATATAACGCATTTTTTTTACGTTTGCCACTGCTGAGAATAAATGGAATGTTAATATCGCAACATGTATCTTCTTCCTGTTTGGATGAAGTGGTTAAAGAGAACTCGGTGTTTCAAAGTTTTTGTGCTTGTAATCCCTTGGCTCCTGGGGGTTGATGATAGTTGGGCTTTAGAGGTTAAGAGTTCAGCCCAGCTGCCCCTAGTGATAAGCAGAAATGTCATTCTTATCAGTGTGTTTCACTTGAAAGCCGTTCAAGTTTCAACGGTGCCTTCTTAAACCAAACTACTTTGACATTATTTCAGAAGTTATTCTTCAATCCTTTTCGGTGATCTTCCTGCTGTTTTTCAAACGTAATCTACACTCAAAAAATGTTTCCGCTCTTTCCACTCAGACATTTACAGTCAAGTGAGGTGTATATGAATTATGTATGCAACTGAAAGCCGACCACACTGGTCGTTTGTAGCTATGGACTCTGAAGCATATCGCAGTTTACCGGAAAGTATAGGTTTACTGGCGCACGGGCGAGTGAGATTTGCACGGGTGCCCCCCGTAAAACCGGCGGTTGTTCGCGTCGTGTTTTTGAGTTGATCGTCAATGCAAACACTTCATGCGGATAACGGAAAGAGCTGTCTACCACGTCGACAGTTTCGTGAGGGTAGTGAGTTTGTGTGTGAAAGTTTCACTTTTTCTGCAAGGAATACAACCATTGGTCGCTAATGAAGGGGTGGTCTTTTTAGAAGGGTAGGGTTGCCAAAATTATGTTCCAGATTAGCAACTTTACCGGCTGAAGTTCTTGAACCAGGTTCGTTCGCGTGAACCATCTAGCTAGTTCATTCACTCTCGTTGCATGCCAGTGACATCAGTATAAACAAGAATCTTCTCATTCTGTTTGTTTCATGCAGGCCTGCTGATGTGGGCAAAAGAGAGATGAAGCGGTTTGACCGGAGAGTTTTTTTCATTCTCTCAAAGTGTGAGACTTTAGTGATGGTTCCACCTTTCCACCGAAAGTGATGCCAAGTAAGAAGTCTCCGTTCTAGAACAATGCCATGTCAGTCAGTGGGAGTGTTGTGTACACAACCTGTGGTTGGATAGGTTAGTGCTCTGGCATGTAGGGCGATGCTTTTGTTCGAATCATCATGCTCACCATTGACGACAATCCACCAGTGGTTTACACTGCTGCTGCTCAGCTGCCATACAATCGGGTCACAATCATAAGGCAAAAGAATGGGACCTAATTATTAAATTATCATCTGTGAAGAAACTCAAACATTCCACATCAAGGTGGTTACATCTTGCAGACAGAATTGAACTGCGAGTGAAAATAAGGCGATATCCACAAGATGTTCTCCACGTTGCTTTCACTACCTCAGTTCATTAATTCTACCTGCTTTACGGACACATTGACCAAACAGGCACGCCACTGGAGGCGGTTAGCCTCTATCCTCGTTAACCTCTCCTTCCACCGACTCTGGAGGCCTCACAGACTCCAACCAGTGAGACGAACGCGATCTGCGGCGATTAACCTAACGTTAGTTGCCTTCAGTTCCGTATGTTAAACGCCTGCGCCGGTCGACTGGTTTTTAAACAAAAAACGTTCGACGTGACAGACAGCTAATTGACACTGCGTGGCTGTCTAAGTCTATGCTTCTTTAAAGATTGAAAGACTGAAGTTTTTGGATATCCGCTACCAGTTATTCGCTTCTCAACCTCATCGTTGCTTAAACGTGAATGCAACTGGATGCGAGCGATTGTATGCAGACACCGATCATTCGGAGTTGGTTTACGTCGTTTTCTCCGAGCCGCCACGTTTCGCAGTTCTAAAGCAACACCTCTTACATTCACCCTGTATGCGCAGTCCTTAAACCTCAAAGTCAGAAATGACCTAGAACAACGAGTAACATTGTAGCTTTTATTCCATTTCCTGCTACTTCACCGCTGGTGATGCATAATCGATCAACAACCTCCCTACTGCCATTATTCAACACTGAATCTATGTAATCACGGCTGTCTTCCAGAGGTTCTTTGCACTTTGGAGTCTCATGGCGCATTCCGAAATATCTGACTTAGTGAGATACATTGTTTAGTGTCATTCCTACATTGATTTTGTCAGACTACCTTATCAGCACTCAAAATCAGTCAGCTTTTCACAGGGTGAGAGGTTTACACCAGCGTTTACCTGATATCTTAGACAGTTTCCCTCAAAACTGAACATTATTGGTAAAGATGATAATACTGTAAAGTATGATGATCGTACTATTTGTGAAGCTATATTACGTATATCCACTTCATTCACATAATAAAGGGCAACTTCAATTGTGGAAAATATACACTCTAGAGTAAGCAATGATAATCGTGCTAAACTTGTCAATTTTCGGTAGATTGTCCGTGAACTGTACCGTGCTTCTTTAACCAATGGGGTTTGGTAGAGCCCAACCAAAACAGTTATCCAAATATTCTTATTCATGGTTTACTAGAAATTGTCGATCGGTTATGTTATTCTATAGACACATCTAAATCGATCTTCCAATGGTGTACGGAATGTGAATTGCTTACGACCATTCGGTTGTGGAAATTAACCCTATCCTCAACACCTGGCGTCCTAATTCATTTCGTTCTCTCTCTGTGCATCGTTTTTTCAGATCAAACCCGGTAACATTCCTGGACACTTCGATGTTATTTGTAGTCTTCCGTGTTGCACCGCCCCAAATTCTGATGCGCAGTCTGAAACAACCTCTCTTGCACTGAAACTTGAATGCGGAGTGAATAGTCACGCCTCCGAACTTCGGTAACTTCCGTCTAATTCACGTTGAACATTCATTCCACTTCCATTCGCTGCAGTTCACGTTTTTGTCACTATCGCAAGATGCAAAAATTTCCCTCGTTCCGTTTTCTTATTCAAACAGAGTCGAACGTAAGTGAACTAGTTCGAACTTCGTCGTTTTTTCCTATCCAAGACTTGTGTCATTCTTTTCCATTCCATTCTGTTTTGCATCGTGTACATCTCCGCCAAACATTACTGCTGGCATTCCAGATTACAAGCAAGTATACTTTGTGTAGATTATAATTTCAGTTTTTACACTGTTTTCTGTTAACAGGAGATTATCCATAGAGTTTTCAATGCCATCTGGCCGTCCGACTGTAAACAGCAGAAGAACGTGGGGTAACCCAGGCTCGAACCAGTGGTTACTTGGTTGTTAGCTGAGCCTGATTATTTCTGAACTGATACATGCTCAGAATGCTGCCGCTAATTGAAACGATTCATGGTAATTCACTGGTAACAAGATCGACCTATGATCGAGCTTCGGTTACTCAGACTGCTGTTTCTCCCTAGACAACCTGACCGTACTATCCACCACTCTCATTTGATTCAATGTGCCCCGTGGCAACAAATGTGTTTTGGAGGGCAAATTGAAAAATTAACTTCAACAAGCTCGGTTCTCTGTGGGGTTTTGATTTGTTATTTCGGTTAGTTAGGGTATATAGTTTGTTTCTTCGATTCCAATTCGGTCGAAGCGCGGATCTTTCACAGCTGAATATCTTCCAGCCCAATAAATTTGCTTCTACAAGACGTCTGATGCCATACGAGATTTTGGGCAACGTGGGAACTAAATGATTACACAACCTATTACAACCGGAGCGATCGAACTAACCAAGAGTGAAACTCACAATCAAGTTGATGGCTAGTGAAGTCATTTCTACCGGGTTACTGCAAACTGGAAAATTGTTGCTGTTGATTGTTGTAACAGTACCCAGCTACAGAAAAAAAACAGGCCATAATACATGTTCATCTTGGTAAAGGTTTGATGCGGTAAGGTGCTGAGATTGTTCGTGCGTTTCAGATTTGAGTGGGGAGTTTTCGTTACCGAGATCTCACAGATAATAGAGTAATTGTTTAGCTTTTTATATGTTCAGAACCGGGGTCGTAAGAAAGGTCTCAGAAAAAAATGCACGGAGTATCAAGGCAGACTTGCTAAATCTGAGTTTCAGTGTCGATGAGGTCTAAAAAAAGACCTGTGGGTTATTAAACTACGTTATTAATATCATTCGGTTAGCTTACTTGACATGGTATAGTGCTTGTTCGATTGCATCGAAAGAGCGATTGTATTTAATCTGCGGCCGTTTAGTTGCCTAAAGGTATATGGATGAGTTGAGTAAATGTGTTTGATTCCTGTCACACGAAGATTTGAATAGGGTATGATTCACACGCAGCTGTCGGCCATATCCGAGGATTTGTGCTGTACAAGCCAAATTTTAAACCGTGAATAGTATGCGCTATTTTTTGTCACAGCTGCTCGTGTTCAGGTTTCCATTCTAATATGGGTGAATGGTCAGAATATTTGCTTCCTGTTGTGGTTGGTTGTTATTCGTTAATGGTTAGATTTTTTTTACAGACGTTTGACTCTGGATCTATTGCTGTTTGTGGTTTGTAAGTCGGATATTCAGTAGGTTATGTACCTTCCCTATTCAGCGCATGCATCAGCTGTTTGTAAAATGGTTTACTAGTGTACTGGTGCGTTTACGATGGCGCGTGTTACCTGAAATTTGTTTACTCAATGAATCTCCGAAGTCTTTTGTCTTAGCACACGTGACTGGGATAATGTATTTTTCGTGGTTTCTGTGAATAACGTAAATATTGACAAACTGTGGGACTACTTTTGTATCACCAGAAATAGACTAAAACTGTACTTGAACTCCAGGAATATTGATCGGACAGTGATATCTGAGAAAGAGTGGACTACCACACCGTTGAGGTTGTCCCACGACTGCTGTTGTGGCGACGCCATCACCCCAACATTTCCGTTAGTCAGACACAATTTAATAGGGATGAAAGACTACATTCTACTACTTGTGAATAGTCAGTCGGAGATACGCGTTTAGATGTCAGAGTAGCCGGAAGGCAAACTGCAGGAAAAAACATTGGAATACACTCTGACAATAAATGGTGTTTTCCATACATGAGCTTGATGGTGGCAACTATGGCGTCCCGGGATTACTGTTGTGTGCAAATGGACATTTCTCTCCGAGGTGATGCTGAAGCGTGTGACGTTTTTGTGAGTAAACAATCCTGATACCATCCATGTTCTGGATGTACAACGTCATGTTTGGCCGCTGCTTGCGCTTGTTTTAGTCTTCTAAAATTGTGCTTTCCCTTCTCGTACCTCACCATCTTTCTTTCGACCACTTTAACACTTCTGCCGCCACTGCTTCCCGAAGTGCAATACTAATGTTCCCGGTCTTTACATTACGTATACATAGTAGTTCCAGCGAAACACAGATCTTCCTTAACGTTTGGAATCGGTAACCAACTCGTACATGTTCCGAAGGATTCGGTCTTCTTGCGTTTGTTACACATGACCCAGCAATCGCAAGTGTTTCTGAGTTAGCACCTTGTCCAGGACGTCTCTTTTCAGTGCTTCTTCTTGTCAGTTGATGCCGAGGATTCTTCCAAAGCACCACTGATGGAATGTGTTTATGGGGCTTCTGAATGTGTGTATGCTGTTATGGCATCCTTGTACGGGAGTGTGTTGATCATGCATATTTTTGCACCTTCATCGTTTCAATAGTTAGCGTGAAGTCTTCTTGCATCCTTATTAAATGTCCGTTCATTACTGATACAGTCTTGCTGAAGTGCTTATTGAGTCCGGCGTCCAGAAACAAGTTGCTCAACAATGCGAATATGTGGCTGGTGAATTCCTCCACCACTTTCAGAGCGTGTTCGTCAATATGAATGTTGGTGTGCGACTGACGTCTTAGTTCGTGATTTTTGTGTACTGCTCACTCCAAAGTTTCTGGTACTGGAGCAGCGTGATTGGGTACGTTTAGAGAAAACATTAACCGTACGCCCACAGACTATGGGGGAGGAGAGAAGCGTGCCAGACAACTGAGTTAAAGGGAATGCTAACGACTTTAAATTGCTCAGATGGCCTGTACCTCGCTAATTTTCATGGAGTTCCAGAAGCACTTACGTATGTTTTGGCCGCCGACCTAAGCCACAGTCGTTAGCAAGCACTTCTGGTCGTAAATGTAGTGATTCTTTAGCAGAAAATTCCGTCGTGCTGAAGAGAATGCTTTTGTCTGAGGCAAGACCAACCATCGAATCAGTTGTATCCTTGGGTTCACCGGCGTCTGATGTCTGATCTAAATCGTCTGAAAGGTAAGGAAAGTGGTTGAAACGTGTTTGCGGTAGTAAGACCACTCTCTTTTTGGACAAGGCTTCTTCTTTACTTGTTACATACTTTCGGCAAATTTTCGATGGTGATATTGCCACACAACAGACCTACACCTAATCTAAAATACTGGGTTGTCCACTTTTTATTTTCATTAACCTGAGTACTGTTGCTGGAATACTCCATACGAGTTGAGATATGTTACAGGACCCTCTTTATTAATTCAATTTGTTTGCATGCAATATTTTCACTCTTGTTGTCTGCAGCCTTGTTGGTGTATGGTAACAAGAAAATTGTTTCGTATTGCTTGGGCAAAGTTGCAGAATCATTCAGGAACAGAAAGATTCTCCGCTTATACGCCACCATCTGCGTGTCCAGTTCTTTGATCCATCTCTCGAAAATGTCTTTTTTGTTTGGATCATTGTTTTCTGAAATGTAATGGTTTACTATAGCTAGAACACCCGGACTGGTTTTATCTCGATCACTAATTCACATTGTCATTGGTAAAATCGAATGTTTACACAACAGACAAACTACTTCACCTTCCCTCTCTGGGTACACTCTAGGATGGCTGTCCTCTTTTCAGGTCGTTTCTCTAAGTAGGCTTCACCGCGGAGAGTTTCGCGATCTCATGGTATCGGACTTTTCTTGCATTGACTCCTCTTAATGAGGATCACTGTACCACAAATTAGTAAGTTCTCTTCAGTCAAGTCTTCACATTCGAGGTAATCACTTTTCAGGTCCTTAATCAGGTCAGATGCGCAAAATGACTTGGTCTAAACTATGTTTGATTTTGCGTTCGACACCACTCAGCCAGTCCATGTGGAAATTTATCTCTTTAGACAGCAGCTGAGAGACTCTTGTACTCGTCATAGAATGTCTTTCTGATACTTCTGAAAAACGTTTCAATGTCTAAAAGAGTAAACCAGTTTTCAACGGAACTTAAGACTGCTCCGTAGTAACGGTAGCGACTACTAATCGCAACGTTGAGAATTCTGACATCGATCTCCCGTTGTATAGTTTTAGACTATCTGGCGATATCTGGCCTATTTATAGTCCTGTATGTCACATGGTGACAAACGCATGGTAGTGCGTAAGCTGAAAGTCTTTTAAAAATTGGTAAAGGTAGTTTACTTCTGTTCGTGTTATCTGTTTTGTCAGTTGAAGCAGAAAGATACATTCCGATTGGTTAAACTGTTGTTGTAATCGAAACAGCAAAACTCCTGAGGAAGGTCACCCGAAGTGGTTGAAACGTAGAGTATTACAACTTGCCCATAACATTGTGTTATTCTCAATCTGTTTATCAATAACATGCTAAACACGAAGCCCAAACTGATTGATTTCATTCGTACTAAATTTGGTGCGGATATTTTACTACTGACCTACTCTAATAGGAGTGAAACTGCAAGTTAGCTTGCTGCTTAAAACTGATTGCTAATTCATCGTTTGTGAACATCTTATGAACAACCAGTAACTTTGTTCTGACCTTGTCTCAAAGAATTCGTACGTTGAAGGTGAAAAGCCGTCAAAAAACATGGCTACTTATTATCGAATTTGATGTTATAATTAGCGTATGGTGAGTAGTCGAAATGCGCCAGATATCCACTGTTGGTTTTCTTGGGTGCGGCTATTCGCTCACTTTGTGTATTTGGACGATTCGCTCCCCTGTATAAACGGTAGCTGCTCACATTTGGAGCTGCTCGCTTGTTTGCAAGTCTTAGAAACGTGGAGGAAATAGCTCTCAAACGTGCTCTCACTGTTGTAGCTGTTGATTACTCATACGTTGTCCTCTGTAGTCACTGCGGTGATGTTCAACATGAAGTGCACTTAAATTTGCTGCTACTTACGAGTAGCTCAAGTGAACTGATAAATTTACACTGTTTTCTTGGAGTCATTTCCATATTTAATCTTTTGTCCTTCGGCTCTTATCCAGCCCGTATCACATCTGCATGACCCAGAAACCGAGCCCGAATCGCCTCATCCATTTATCTGCACGTCTTCCACTGAAGATCAGTCGGTTCGGGAATCGGACTTTCTGTCGGACTTCGTGATGCCGACGAACGCGTACGGCTTGCCTAGAGACCAGCTGTTGCAAAAAATTCGGTCTGCGTCTAAAAAACATGAACTTTGCAATTGGGACGAGGTACGTTGATTAGGCCTGTTTAGGTCATCCGTGGGTGATCATCATTTTAGTAGATTACTCGTGTACAGAAGATTGTTAACTCTAAAAATGTTTGACTTATCAAAAACCGATCTGTGCATGCAGAACCTCTTCATGTAACTGGTGTATTATGCCATGCAGTTCACAGTGAACCACACTAAAAGCCAGACTGCTGAGGTCACAACAATACAGCAATCCAAGGGAGCGCTAGATAAAGCCCTCAAAAACCGTGCGAATTTCCCTTGAATGGCACTGCTCGGATGCGACACCGCCGATAGGACGAAAGTGGTTTTCGGCTGCTTCGACAGAATGCAGTAACGAACGTTATTTTGCGCACCCTGATTCCGAACTCGACGGAGATCATCTTTAATTGAAGTGCAACCGTAAGAAGAGTCTGCGCAAAGATCGTGAAGATTATTCGTCTGACTGAACTGAAGACAGAAATGACATTTTTATCGGAGAACAATCGAGTGTTGTTTTTCTTGATTCCTGGTTGCTTTGGTCGTAAGTGAAGTGTTGTTGAGACTACATGTGAAAAAGACGGCAGGGTTCAGAATGCACATTTATGAGCAGTCTTCTCGAGCACTCTCTACACCAGTTACCGTTCGACAGCGGCGTCCGACCTCTCTCTTTATTTTCAACTTTGTAATGGAGCACTCAAAGTTT
The DNA here is from genome assembly GCA_008508345.1 of Paragonimus westermani. NCBI lineage: Eukaryota > Metazoa > Platyhelminthes > Trematoda > Plagiorchiida > Troglotrematidae > Paragonimus > Paragonimus westermani. The sequence continues at coordinate 44,563 of QNGE01003989.1, forward strand.
CTGAGGGTGTCGAGGTAGAGCCTTTACCACGAAGTAAGCTGCCTGTTATGGAAGATGCGGACGGCACCATCTTACTTAGTTCTTTTGAGGAAAGCAGGCAGACTATGCTGAGTCCGTTAACTATTGCGGCTAGTCCACGTGGTTTACACTCTGCGTCTTCAAAGTGTTGTTACAATATTGGTTCGGCACTGACCCCATCTTTGTTACTGCAGCGAGATCACCGGAGACTGTCGATTGCCTCATCTATCGTAGTAGTATCATTTCGCCAACCTGACGAGATTTCCACGAGAATTTCGAAAGAACGCAAGGCATTTGCCAACCTTCGTCACTTGTGGCGTCGCACAGACGTCCGTTCATTCATTAAAAGCAGGGTTCATAATGCTTGCGTGCACTTTTTTGTACTGTGATTCAGAAGATTGGTACATTCTCGCAGAAGATTCACATAGAATCTCTATTCGATCGCCGTTGTCTCCGTCAGTTAGCTTGTGTCAAATTGGCTGATAAGTACACTTTTGCGACCGATAACCGAGGCAGTGAAGACGCTTAGTCTTCGTTGGCTTGATCACGTATTCCTTGTATCGATGGGCGTCTGCTGCATCGTGCATTGTTCACTGTATCTTTCAGTGGCTAGAATAAACCGGAAAATGGCGGGGGTTATGAAAACCTTGACCGCTTTGCTGAGTTCGGTTGGTAGATGCTGTCTACCCACTTCCGGGGGGTGTTGCGGCCACTCACTGCTCGTTGCAGACGCCCTCGGACGTGGCTGTGTGTCACAGTCAATGGCGAGCATTTACCCGTGAGGTTATTGACTCCTCTTATTCCGTTCTTTCATGTAGCCTCATTGTTTTTGTCCATTCTTCTCTATGTATTTCTGTCTGTTTGCTTCTCTGCTGCACAGTTGACTGCTTACGGATCAGTAGCATATCCACCGATATGGCTGAGATCTGAGAATGGTGATGGTGTTTGTAACATAACTTCCAAGAGATGCCACCGTTAGATAGATCGGTTGAAGCTGTTTCCTGCTGTTTGGCGAAGTGTGTTGATTACGGCAACTGTAATTCCCAAACGAAGTGTTTTCTTACATAGGGTGGATTAGCATAGGCGGTATTCGAGTCGACCAATCAATTATCAGGCTTTATTGTCCAGTCACCTAAGCTGTCTTTGTTGCGTGCTAAGCTGCTGAACCGAGAGAACGAGAAGAACGATACCCGGGGCGACTATAAGCTATCTCAGTTTATTGGGAAGGAAGCACTCTTTTATGGAGATCAACAGTATTTACGTACGCAGTTGGGCGACAAGGGATTTTGCGTTTTGGTTGGCCAGTTCATTGCATTCGGTGCAGCAGCTGATCGCTGTTGTTGATTGGTTGACACTGGTCGACCGCACTGCCGTCTACAGCAGCTTGTGCGTGAACATTGATTGGCTGAACCTTCTCCAATCAGGAAACCGCTCCCGTTCAATCTCATCGCAATCTTGAACTACGCTGTTGTGTTTGCTATATGGGTAGTGTTACTGAGATCGGCTACCGTCGTGTTATTCAGTGACTGCTAATCTTGCGCATGATAATGTGCATACACTCCTAGCATGATAATGTGCATACATTTGGACATATCAGTAAGAAGACGGACACTGGTAGATGCTAACGTTTCGTATTGCCTCTTCAGTGCCAAATAACAATAACCAGGACCATATATAAAAGACACTAATGAGATGGGGGGGGGTGAAGAATAAAATTGCAAATGGGGTGGAGAAGGACAGGACAGAATTATTAAGTCCATGGGAGTCTAAGGCTTACATATAATTGTTTTCGTACACACAATGCTGGCTTGAGACGACTAATCGCGACCGCCTCAGAAAAACGCGGATTAGCCTGGCGCATCATAATCCTGAATGTTGATTCTGGACTTATCCGGTGACCAGAGGCCAACATATTGTAGCGAGAAGGCGTCCAACACAGCACAATCTTTATTGTCCAAATCGCTAGTCACATGCAACGCGCGCTCTCTCGTTTATGAGTCGCAATTCCAACCCGCAGCACCCCCCGGTTTCCGTTCACGCGTCATGTGCACTTCTAACCGGTTTACGTGCGTGACCGGTGCCTTCTACCGGGGGTTTTCTGCCTGCCATTCCTCGTCTGTTTGTCCGATTCCGTTGCGCGATGGCTCGTCCGGCTGCTCGTGCTGTCCGCCATCCACCCA
>QNGE01003989.1:47515-68698 GCA_008508345.1 Paragonimus westermani
AAATATACGCTGAAACACTTACGCACTGATGATGTCACCTCGCCTGGTGATGAAACGTTTGCAACCTAAATGCCAAGCTCGGCGAACATATCAATACCAAAACCATCAACCCGAGCTACAAACAACAGCACCACCGCTGTTCCCAACCATCAGTGACGAAATGTGTTCAGCAATTCGCCTTTCTACCATCAGCATGAAAAAATCCGCTAGCATCGGTCCTAACGGACTCCCCATGGCGACTCTATTTGTCTATTCGTCGATAAGGGTTATTCTGGAAACTGAAACTGATGTTCTCCGTACCCAGCAATAGAGGCAGTTTAAGCATATCCGTGGGAAATTTTACAAATGTGCATACACTCCTATCTTTATCTCATTACTTTCATATCGTTCGCTAATCACACTGGCCATACCAGAACAACTATGTCTCATGTGCGTTGCAGTTTACATAATTTTGTTTACGGAGAAATTCGTAACCTGGAATATAAACGTCATTATAGGTGTACGTTCTTCCGACGAATGTTGAGTGATGCACGTATGACCAACGACGCCAAATAGGAAAACCAAATCAAGTCGCTGGAAACGTGGTACTATTGGGATAAATAATATAATCAATTACAAGAACAAACCTCAATTTGTTTGCGTTCGTGGGATAAAACACAATGTTTGACCGCAATAGGCCGTCAAGGTTCAAAAGGGCACGACAAGTACAGGCACAAGCGACCGACAGGCAATGGCGTCTCGACCGAATGCGATCAGATCGGTCTGACCGATCGGGCAGACCGATTAGCTGGTGACAGTTTAATGGCAGACCATATTGACAGGGGGTAGCAGGGTGAGGCTGACAGATAATAAGTGTGTAGCAGGTGTGTGAGATTCAATGGCTGGGGGAGGCGGGCTGGAGAAATCAGCCCTTTTAGACATGTGTTGTGGGAATAACGAAAACAAGCATGTAGTTGGGCAGGGTCACGAGGAAGGACGCGACAGGGTCAGTCGAAGAGAATTTTGACCTACAATAGGAAAAGCGATCGATTTGTGACGTAGAAAAAGAGGAACGGGAATTGCAATACTCATCCAAAATGAAATAGCGGATATTGATAATGTTGGGCGGGATCAATGAAGTGATTGAAGAACGTTGAAACAAATATGCTAAAATTGAGAAAGTCCGTTGTGGATCTGCTTTCNACAGGGAGTAGCAGGGTGAGGCTGACAGATAATAAGTGTGTAGCAGGTGTGTGAGATTCAATGGCTGGGGGAGGCGGGCTGGAGAAATCAGCCCTTTTAGACATGTGTTGTGGGAATAACGAAAACAAGCATGTAGTTGGGCAGGGTCACGAGGAAGGACGCGACAGGGTCAGTCGAAGAGAATTTTGACCTACAATAGGAAAAGCGATCGATTTGTGACGTAGAAAAAGAGGAACGGGAATTGCAATACTCATCCAAAATGAAATAGCGGATATTGATCATGTTGGGCGGGATCAATGAAGTGATTGAAGAACGTTGAAACAAATATGCTAAAATTGAGAAAGTCCGTTGTGGATCTGCGTTACCATTTACCACTTTATTGAACGCCACATGCACCGCCACAAATTGGACCTTCAAAATTATATCATACGGCGATGTAACGCATCCTAACGATTTCGAACGTGAATAATTGGCATGGTCAAATCCGAAAAAATAAGACGAATCGAAGCTTCTTTCTGATTCTAGTCTATTCCGGATAACAGTAACAAGTCGTAGTTTGACATGAGAAAATTCCAGATTAGCAACGTAATTAGTTTTTCGAATTGTCGCGTGAAACTCCTTCAGATGTAGGGAACAGAATATCTTGATTTCGCCTGAGCACGCTAAGGTATATTTGCATCTCACACCAATCCACGTATGAGTACCGGCTGGGACTATCATGACTGCGACTTCGGTAGCACGTTGTTCTTGTCCAGTTTACTCTTTCGTCTGTGTGTGCAATACTAAGCTTAGTAGCTGGTCGTGGTTAAGGTTAGGGGCAGTTTCACTTGGAGGAGATAACGTCCCAACAGGTCTTACAGCACCAAACTTCATTGTGGCATGTTGGCTGAGTTTGGTTTCTGTTTGTTGGTTAAAATATCGGTTGCTTTCATCTATGGGCTAAGTAAAGTTGTGTAGATATGTTCGAGCTATTGTGTATTCGAACTGCGATCAGAGTGTTCGTTGTTTAGCAAATTGACAAAATTATCACTTTTGGACACCGTGGTATCTGTGGATGGTGTACTTACATGAGGAACTGGCGGATATTCTAGCAGCTGGCCGATGGGAGTTAACTACGTGGACGATCGATCTTTAGTAAGGTGCTTCGTGACATATTCTGCTACTTTGACATGGTGATCAGGCATGTGCACTGCATCAATCCGGAGGGCTGTTTTGACTAGGACGTTGGTTTTACTAAGTGCAATCTGTAGAGCAAGTCAGGTTCAGAGCAAGATGTGTATTCACTACACCACACGTAACCTCTTATCTAGTCTGTTATGGATACTCTAGATATAGGTCAATGTCGAACAATCTGATTGGCCAATGCAGATGTGGCGTACACGATTGGCTGCGCTCCACCACACAACCTTGCCATACAGGCCAAAGCGGAGCAGTCGGACGAAAAGCTGCTACACTCATAAGTTTGTTTATCGTACTACTGACCGCATAAGGATGCTTAGATATTGAGGCGCAATCCTATGATTATACGACAGAACTTCTGTATCAAGAAGAAGGGGGTTAAAAAAAGTACCCTCAGACAAAGAGCACTCCAATCGCCCAACGGTTGACGGAAGCCCCCGACGGGTTGTCCAATGCGGTCGGAAAACATCCGGTATAATCCAAAAACCTGTTGTGGCTCCGAATACAAGCACTGCGCTTAGCAGTGCTCAGAACCAGACGTCAATGTTTTACTTATTGCACTCTCAGACCAAGTAAACCCCTCACTGTCAAGGTTGTCAGACTGTTGAGTCACTGGCTCTGCGTAGGGTCCCCCAGAAAAAATTGTATATCCTCTTGTTTCGCAGGTCGGATTTTTAGGTCACATTCTCTTGGTGGAATCCCTCAAGTCAGCCCCCTTCCGCAGCGTAAACGACTGGTAAGTATCGAAATCTATTGTTTTCTCAACAGTGACCACGATCTTCTTCTGTTTTAACCTCAATATCTTTGTCTTTCCTGGGTTGTCGAGTGATAATTGTTTTCTAAAACCAAGACAACTGGTAAACATTGGCGCCCTCAGCGTTGGTAGAGGCATGATCTAAGCTACTCGTCCATCGTTCGAGTTCTTTGCCTGCAGCGGTGAAGTTGAACCCGTTGTCGGAATAAACATTAATAGGGCAACCCCGTCTCCCAATGAGACGCATCAAAACCATAAGGGATGAATCAGTGTTCATGGAATGTGCGGCCTCGAGGTGGACAGCTCTGGACTGAAGACAGGTTATGACGCAACTGTACCTTTTTTCCTGCTGCTACCTCTCTTCACACTGAGTGGACCAAAACAGTCCACACCAACATTGACAAACGAGTGCCAACCCGGTTCCATTCGCACGAGTGGCAAGTGGCCATCATTTGTTTGCCCGCGGTGGCATTCAGAGGACGACAGTGGAAGCAAGCTCCGATGGCGTGTTTGACAGCGGACACACTCCGAATAATCCAAAATCGGGGCCTGATTAGCGAACGGACCTGTGACACACTGCATAGCTCCTCCAATATGTGACAGTGGTTGACAGTCAGGTCTGACGCTTGGGAAGTATAACTGGACGCTTCAGGTGAAACTTCATGTTAGCCAGCATCAGTCGTCCACCCACTCGCATCATCTCATTAATCAAAGTAGGGTTTAACTTGCAAAGTGGATGTCCCTTCGACAACTGAACTGTTTGTCCAGACTCATACAACCTCATCAAGAGGGGCAGTTAGTTCGGAAAGCTAGCCCTCTGAACCAGATGGACGATATCTTTCTTACCAGAGTGATTATGTACCCCACGAGTAACACTATCTGCTGGATTGTCTTCCCACCTCGTGTGTCGCCACTGATCGGGGAATGTCGGATTGTGCACGACAGTTATTCGGTTTGCAGCGAACGTACTAAACTTGGTGACCGTCTCTATCAGATTAGTTCCATCATGACAGACACAGTTATTCGAGACACTTTCTCGTGGCTTTCTTTGGAGGGGGGCGCTAAGAACCCAGCCAAGTAACGATCTGACTGCGTAGGGTTGCCCGCGCTTTCCGAGTTTCTGATCCATAACCCAGTGAGCTTCAGGCACGTCACATCCGATAAGAATGGTTACTTTAGCATCGTGAATCTCGTCGAACGGAATATCTTTCAGGTGTGACCATCTTTGGGCTTCCTCTTTTATGGACGGGACAGGTCGTGTGGGTAGATCGGCCACTGAATAAGCATTGTTGACGTCGACTGTCTCTTGTCCGTCTAAGGAAAATCCTCAGGCGGACATTCTTGCAACGGCCGGTGGTTAACCCGTTCACAGTTGCGACGGACAAGGTAGACTGAGTGCTAGCGACACCGATACGCTCGAGTAGATCCTCTTTCACTAGAGTGGTGTCGGAGCCGGGATCTAGAAACACACGTTGAGATTGGACTGTGTATCGAGTCGACTTTCACTGGTACTATACCCAACCTTGTATGCTTTTCAACTGTGCTAGCCATATTACAACTAACTTGATGTCCACTACCTCTCTCGGCCACGGGCTTTGCGTTCGTGCGGTGCAGCAGGCTATGGTGACGCCCGCCGCAGCCGACAGCATCACAACGCGACCTGACCCTGCAGTCTGAGGCAAACAAAGCAACATCCGAGCCGTCGCAAGCTGTCCCATCTCATGGGTACACTCTTGGCTAGGAAGGAATCACACGCCTCGATGGTGTGCTTCTGAGAGCACAACACGCAACCGACTTGAGGGTCGTTGGCCCGGTCTCGGCTAAGGAGAAGGTTGGATGACTCAAAAGGGCCTCTCTTAGTAACTTACCGGCTGTTCCCAGACGAATGCGCTGTCCTCGATTCCTTCCGTTCACTTTCAATGACTACCTGACCATACCTGCTGTGTGCAACTCTCGCACAACGCGAAGTAAACTCGGTCAGTTCATCAAAGGACGGCTCTCGTGCCATACCAAAGATGTGGTCCGCAATTTCCGCCCACTTATGTTGTAGGTGAACTGGCAAGGCTCTTACAATACGCTCTAGCGTTGTGACCGAGTTGAGGTCGGCCGTATAGTTCATTTGACTCAATGCAATGGAACAGTTTCGCATTCGTATAGACAATTGCGAGAAAGCTTCGACGCTGTTGCCTACACACGTGTCATTGGGCAGCAGACCATCCATCATAGATCTAGCGACAAAATAGGGCTGTCCGTAGAGTTCCTCTAGCAACTGCCGTGCTCTGCGACAGCCAGCTCTACCCTTGCAGTAATACATCAGGTAAAGGAGTCTGTGGCCATCATCCGACACTTTAGATTCGACATAACTCTCGAACTGTCGCACAAATTTCCAATAGGTCATCGGGTTGCCATAAAAAAACCAAGTTCAACCTTTGGCAGCGCCAAGGTCGCAGATAGTGGAGCTAGTGCGGAGCCCACTTCTGCACAAGACGAGGTCGATACTGGCTCTGCGGTGCGGACTGTCACCGGATTCAACCACGTCCCACAGTCATCAAGAAACCTGTGAATGTGAGCGTTCTGCTCACTTCTACCATCATTGTTTTCTGCCTCCACATGCTCATCACAGATATCCTCCGCTTCGTCAGCTAGCATAATGTTTAGCCTAACCTCCTCTACTTCTGACTTAGCTACCAATAATTCAACTTCTGCCTTAATCTGCCTTTCTTTCAGTTCAGCCCGTAACAACGCAGATCTGGCCTGAACACGGCTATTACAACTAACATGGGAACCAGAGCATAAGATAGAATCAATAACACCTTTGACTTGCTCTACTGAATTCGACTGACCATCCAGAATGGGTTGTTTCTTGAAATTGTCAGACATCCTCTGGGGTTAAGCAGTCTGAAGATCAATGTTGAGTACTGTACAATCTTCCACGAAGACGTTGTGCAACGCGTAGCGATAAACGAATGATCCCAAATATTCAAAACAAGATTGGATCGTAATGCCACGGTACTATTGAACAAATTATCAAAGTGAATATTTAGACAACCTCAACAGTTTCGATCGACAGATCGTTTCCGGGGAACGGGTTACAATTTGCTGCTGAACGGGCTAAATATGAACTACAATCACATAATAAGGCATCCATGCCCAAAAGAGCTCTTCCGAGCAGTCAACAGGTTCAAAACAATGGGGATGAGCCGAGCTCCAAAAAAGGGGGTGCACGCACCACTCAAGTAAAGTACAATGACCGACAACTGGCTATTCGCACAACCATCAAATTGACGTGACAAAACAAAATCGTCTAGGTCAAGGTCCAATTAACGTCCAGAAACAGGGGAGGTTGAATGCAGAGGAGTGAATATTGAGAGAAATTGGGTTGAGTCAGATTTTCACATGATTGTAGTTCAAAAATTCGATATGCTGTTCCAATGAGCTCTGTGTTGAGCTTCTTCCTGGCGCTAGTTTGACCGACAGGAAGTACACGGATAACGTTGTCTTACTTAGCCACTATCTCGAAGACATGCAGACAGTGTTCAGCATGGTGAGTGGCCGAGCTGGTTTGTATAGAGTTCACTTCGCATCTTCAACGTGTTACTTTAAGACTGCGACACTTCCACTCCTGTTTTCCTTATTGCAGGCAGTCCACTTGAAACTGTGGACACTTTTATATGCTTCGGTAACAGTGTCTCATCAACCTGCGATATTGGTGATGAGGTATCAAGAGGGCTAGTAAGGACACAGTCATGTACTCCGTATGCTAGCTGAGCGTCTACTGAACTGGGCGTTATATATTGAGACCGCACGATGGTCAGGCCAGACGTGGTCACGAAATATGAGGACCCTGACTGGCACACTGAGCAAAGTAAGTAGATGTGGGCTGCCAGGCTGATTTCTTCGTGATCACTCAAATCGCTCGCAAAAAGCGTTATCCGAGACTTCGATCTGCTGTAGTCAGTGACGTATGTTCGTTCACATCCTTTCTAGTTAATGTCCTTTTTAACCTTTCAGTGGTGTTTCTTCTTGTAAGATATTCCATGTTACTGTTATGGTAAGAGGTGACCCGAGCCAGAGTACATCCTGGTCAGGCTCAAGGCTGTTGTGATTATGGTAGTGGAAGATATACGTGCTCATTTTTTCAATCCCAAGCCGTATTTACGGGGATTTTGATTTGGGTTACGGCACGCATATCAATGGCCTAACGTTTGCCCGGGTAAGACACCAGTGAGTAAAACTGATGACAATTTATATGGGAGAGTAAGTAGTCTTACGGTTCGGAGTGTGCTCTAGACTGTGGTGCTTTGCGATATTTGAGAGCATCTCAAATCAATGGTGTGGGTTTTCGTAGTGCCTCCATCTTGACAAGTGATGTTTTTCGATTCTGCTGTGCAGACAGTTCAAGACTTTCATCTCTTGTGTTCTCGTAACGTTCTGTCGCCTTAAGGTTTGTTCGAATCGTTTGTGGCCAAGTTGATCGAGGTACAGTATGGTGGCCTCTGCAACTATGCAGTGAGACAAACCACGGTTTGTCTCAACACGTTCGTTGAAACCTCTGTAGTTGGGAAAGATTTGTCGACAGCATTTGTTCGTCACATCGTTACGAATGGTTGTGCCGGCAAGTATATTTGCAGGATGGTTATCGAACGAGCTCTGAGACATCTGTCTCACTAGAAGCTCAAAGCAGGCAGGCAAAATTTGGCTGATCAGACGCTGTGATATCAGGATTTAACCCAGATAAGTCTTTCACGCTGTAATATCGATTTTTGATCATGGGATGACAGTCTTGAACCGGCCGTTCTGGAGGCATACGATCCGGACAGGTGTCCGATGATTTAACGGCGACTGTTGTGTGACCGTGAATGGAAGCGCGCGATACGTAAAGGACCCATAGGTACGGTAGGTAAACTGATGACATGACTGTATGGCGTTAGGGCGAATACGGCCGCGATTGCGCTGACCGTCTCGGATCAATAGGTAATCAACGTGTTCATAGTACATCGTCAGCGAGAAGACATCGGGTACGTTAGACGCAATTAAATAAAGTCATTTCGTTCACATAAACCAACGACTGTCATCGTTTGACAAATCACCCGCCCTCCTTTTCAGAAAGCTGGGTCATAGTGGCCTTCCGCCTTTTCTTCAACTTCGTTAGTGTTGACTTTTGTTCAGTGTTCTATCAAAATCCTAACTTTTGTGTTTCTTCTTAATTCTACTTAGAGTGTAACAATATTTACTCTTATGACGAACTGATCCGAGATGGTTGCCACCAACTTTGTTTGTGCACGTTTGTATGTGTACATTACATTTGTATGTTCAGTTATCTTCAACTGTTGGCCAAAATTTATCTGACTAGGTTTCCACTTGTCAGACTGGCCCGGGGCGGTTTCGTTCTTCCGACAGTCGAGCAAGTGCTGATTGGGCACGCTTTTGGAAACAAAGGCAAGACTGGCGCACGGTAGCACGGAGGGATCGACGGCGTATTCGGCAGAATACTGGGCTATATCGCTTGACAATGGGACACAATGGAGTGTTGGACATCGTTGACGAAGATGACTCAATGCAGAATTAGTGCATTTAACGCACAAAAGACTGACAGAGAATGAACTGGATCTTGCGGTTTACGGAATTCAACTTCAGATAAACAGTGTGACGATGTGCTTGTTAGTTTTCTACTAACCTTACACACTTCGTATTTCACTGTTTGCGTAGGTTATAATTTCAGTCAGTCAAGGTGATTTTGATATCAGTCTATCTAGTGTGGTCGATTATTTTGTTGGTGATAAAACAGGCCATTTTGTAACTAGATTTTTATTTCATCTTATGCAACCCATTCTGTTTTCAGTTCGCACATCATCCGTGTGCTGTTGAGATACAACTAGGTCGAAACAGCTGTCCACCACTTCGGTGGTGGTCGTTGGAACCAACTATTTTCAAAATCCTTTCTCAACTCCTTTTGGAGCTGTGGTGGATGTTTGCTTGTGTGAAGGCCAACCACAAAATCGATTTCAGCCTGTGAGTAAAAGGAGACGCAATAAACTTCGATCGCCTAACAGCCAGGAATGTTTCTATAGTAGATAGGCACGTGGATATAAATAAGTGCGGATGAGCCGATATGTAAAATCGATGTCATACACCACGTACTTTCGGAATGGTGTTTTTCAAGAGAGTTTTCGACCGGCAACGGTCAGTCACAAGTAGGTGTTAAAATTCCAGGTGTTCATGAGAGCAAAGTTGATCAGTTATCAGCCGCCAGTCGCTTCAGTTACAGAAAAAGAGGAGACAACGATTAAGGAGCAAGCGAAAGCGGACTTAACCGACCCCATGGTTGGAGTGTGTACAACTATAGGAAAACAATAATTTCATGTGAAACATTTTGTATGACTTTGTCCAGCGTCAGAAAGCACAGGGTCACCTTCGCGTTTTTAGAGCTGCTGAACCTCCTCCCGAAGTTGTTCATCAGGTTTTCTCACAAAGTCAGTCTGTCCTTCAAAAGTCTCTTCGATGACATCTCCTGATCAACAACGTCATTGGCCGCCGAGTCTGAGAACAAGTACGGGCTTGCCGAATTGCCACCGTAGAACACTACAACGTAGGTAGATCGTACCTCAGCCGTTTGCTCAAAAGCTCGTCGGTTAGATATTGGACGACACGACATCATCGGTTGGACTGATTCTCATTAAATACTATTGACATCGGTGCGGTAGAATTGCGTCGAAGGATGGATGATTTACCCGATGTTTGTACATACCGATTGCCAGAGTAGTCTATTTGTTTGCTCAGAGGTTGGTCGTTGAAAATCTACTCAGGTTCGACAAGGGTCGTGTACAGAGTCTCGTCTGACACTTTTCGTTCTCGCAATGTCACCAGCAGGAACCATCTTTTTGTTCGAATCATTCTTTTCGGTAGCCCTCTGTTGACGGGTTGAACGTCCAACCGTAAATGCGAGTTACTGCAGCAATTTCTTGGCGTTCTCGGTGCCTCCTTGAAAACTGACGACCTCATCACCACTCTGTGGGCAGCCTCGCCCGACAACAAAGCGATTGGATGCGTGTCGGAAGGAATCAGTGTCCACTTAGTGTGCTACCTTGATACGTATCATCCCCATATTGAAACATTAAAGGACACTCCCAACTTTTTCCGTTTTGTATCCTCATTTGACGCAAGTTGATTAAACATACTCAACGCCAGTGGTAGTGAATGGATATACATTCATATCAGTTCGGTCAGAATAGTTGAGTGCTTCGCACTGTAACGCAGAGGAGGTTACCGCGGTCGTCCAAGATACGATTGAGGAAGTACGAATAAATCTTTCGAACTAATCTTTGGCGTCTCCTTACTGCTCTGATAAATGTGAAATTTCTTCATCCCTGAATAAAATGCCTGTTGCCACACATCTCGTTGGTCAGTCCATCACGTGGTTACGTGTCCAATTTCTCTGTGCAGACCATTTGTTTCCCTTTGGAAATAAGTTGTTTGTACCAGGAAACCATGTGGTTGTCCGTAACAGTTTACCCCACAATAAGGTGTGCTCGAACCCCACTACATAAATGAATATGAGTGGTCTGAAGGTTGGATAGTAACAGCACCGCAAACTTGCTGAACACCTTTCGTCCTGTATGGTTTCATTTTCACAAGACTTTCACTGTAGAAGAATTCAGGGCCGTATAACCACCGGTCCAACTGATGAGATTCGTAAGCGTAGATGTCTCGTGTTGCGAAATCGGCTGGGTTGCGTTATGTGTCAGCAAGATGCCATTGTTCTGATCGAGAAGCTGCTTGAATTGTGTCCAGTCGTTATCCATGAAGGTCTGGAATTGCTTGGAAGAATTTAACATTTTGTGCAAAACGATCATTAAGTCAACTTAAAACATCGGTCTCGATTGGCATCTCCAAATTGTGCTTTATCTGCTGAGTCAGTTCAGCCGCAGTACTAGTTACCATCACCTCTAACCGGGACGTAGTTAGTCGAATCCGAGCTACTCGGGCTTCCGCGATCGTCCGCTGGTTGATTGATCTACTGATTGAGCTCAACGGCATGCACCCTTGTGTGACCGTGACTGTATATGATTCGCAGGTTTTTTCGTTTTCACTGTTCCGTGAACCACTGAACTTTCAGAATGTTCCACTCGTATCAGGATACCGGCATATATCAGATGTATAATATGATATCATGGATTTTGATTAGTTCAACTTGAATACTACACAGATAAGCCTTTCTGATATCCCACTTTGAAACTAGATACTAGACTTGATTTTTGCTGGTATTATAGGTCATCAGTAGTGCATATCCTCGTCCGGACCGGAATTTACGCTCCGATCCTGGTGCTTCTGAGACTACCCTGATAACTACAACATTAATTACCTCGATGTTGAGTATGGTCGGTCAATTATGTGTCCTCACTCCAGCATAACCTTGTGTGAACAGTTTAGTCTGGGTAATCATTTCGAAAGGGGACTGAACAAAATCGCTACTCAATCCAGTCGGTGGCTCGTGATCAGGATCTCTCGGCTGGGTCAAAGTTACTATCTTCACTGAACCAACTGTGCAGCCTAATCAATGACTGCTGATTTCTCGGACGAAACGGATACAGTTTAGGCAACATTTTCACTGACCACACTTGCTCATTGTGAATGGTTGTCCTAGAATCAATGTGAGTAACGCCAGATTGAGCGGCCCTCTAGAAATTACATTATCTTTGGTGCATAACTAGGCTCCACTATTCGAAAGGAACTGACACTGAAGACTAACCCAGCATGCTGATGAAGAAACACTGAAGGTTGTTTGCTACACTTTTCTTCTTACGATTTACCCGTGTACATTTGCAGAGCTTGAGTAAAATGAACATGTGCGGGTTATGTATTTTCTGCTCTCTCTATGCCTTCTCTCATTTGGTCTTGAATTCTTCCAGTACCTAATTCGCGGTAGATGAACAGAGACGTTAGCAACTGGCCGATCACGTGGTGGAGGGTTCAAGGCCCTGGCCACATATTCATCCCTTTTCTTATGTTGACAGTAAGTCAGATGACAACATCGGCCTCGTAGTGACACCTAAAATTAGTAACCTATCATAGTGTGGTGGATTGCCAGGTCGGAGGTGCGAGTTTTCGAACGCTCGGCCGAATACCTTAATGCGGGGGAGGTACGTTCGAAAACCTGTCGCGATCGGATCAAGGACAGCATGCGCGACCGGATGAGTCATCGCTCGACTGGATCGGACCAACGGGCGAGGCAGGGCAGGCGAAATACGACAGACGGCCAGATCGGAGGCGTGGTTTTTCCACCATTTAGAGGAACATCTCGACACGATGTTGGAATACGGTCAAGGCCAACATTGGGTGGATGGCGGACAGCACGAGCAGCCGGACGAGCCATCGCGCAACGAAATCGGACAAACAGACGAGGAATGGCAAGCGGAAAACCCTCCGATAGAAGGCACCGGTCACACACGTAAACCGGTCAGAAGTTCACACGACGTGTGAACGGAAACCGGGGGTTGCTGCGGGTTGGAATTATGACTCATACGAGAGAGCGCGCGTTGCATGTGACTGGCGATTTGGACAATAAAGATTGTGCTGTGTTGGACGCCTTCTCGCTACAATAGTACATTACAAAATGCTTGTTGCAAATATTGTGCAATGCTTCCCCGTTCAGCTAGCTACTCCTTCTGGTGGTACTGAAGCATGTTCTTTTTCTGGGGGTGTTTCCCCATGTGTTAAGGACGGTCTGGTTCAGTACAACCTCACTCTTGTCGGCAAGACAGCTTTACTCTATTTGAACCATCGAACTAAACGAACGCTTATGAAGCATAATGGAATTCGTCACAACTGCTGTAGGTTTATTAAGGTGCTGTTGAGTGACTTAAGGATTGTAATGGCTGCTCGATTACTACATAATGATGGATGATCATTCAGAGATTAAAAAAATACTACCGTCTGCAAGTTGTTTTCATTAAAAGGTAGAGGGCAAACTGATCGGTATCACATAATCCAGCATTTGGTGCTGTCTAATGTCGTGTTTATACGTGCAATCTGATGTCAGGCTACCCAGGCTTTTATAAGAATTCATTAAGGTGATTCGAACCCAGCAACTAGCAAGATAGTATTGGGAATACTATTTTCCATACGGTTAATTAGAAAGCGGCCAATTAACTGTTTAAGGATGTTCTAATTAACTGTTCAGATGTTGATTGCTTCATTCTGCTTTCTGGTGAGACGATCTTGCAACACCGTCATTTGAGTCAATAACTTCAGATTTCAAAAGAAAATCTCCTATATCGTCCAGCCATTCATTTCTTTAGAACAGGTCGCCTGAAGAGCATCTCCCAAATTTCGAAGGTCCTGTTGTGGGTCTTGATTTGACGTGGTTCATGAAACAAAACCAGTAGTGGACAACGTTTCAACTAAGTTCCTAAGTCGGGTGTAGATAAGCTTTTAACTTGCCGATGAGGTGTGTGATGTGCACCGAATAATGAGTGTATGTACTGTAATGACCCGCTCTGAGATTTATGTCTTACCAAGCTAGAGTCATTCTGACAAGTCCACCGTACTGCCTCTTTCTGAGAGAGACCTGACTCATTTTGAGCCATATCAACCTGGAAATTTCATTTCTTAAATGGAAATATCCATTGCAAAATACTTCGTATCTTATGAACATATTCCCCGAATATAAACGTTTCTGTATAGCATTGCACACTAGGGAGCAACTAATCAAGTTTGCCAATTAAACGAAAAGCAGTGAGTTTGTGTAGATGTTCAACTGAACGGAGATAGTCGGAAAAACTCAGGACTGTGTACGAACAATTACATGTGGATGCCCGTACTCTGATCTAAAGCATTTCCTGTTAGTCAGAAGCTAAAAGTGATCCTTTGAGGTCAACTAATACCAAGTACAGATTTGTAGATGATCATTTTGTCTTGTAAACAACAGCAAACTGTAGTTTATGATGCAGAATTACAATTAGGATATTTCGACTGAAATGGAGTGGTTGATTTAAACGAATTTTTGCTTGAAGAATCGTGAAACTTTTTACACTTGTGAGATGCTGTCAGCCATATGACCTGTCTCCGAATTGTTTCTTTGTGTGCCCCAGGGCCAGTGTATAAAAATGTGCACTTGAGAGTAAACATGTGTAATACAACCGGTACAATCCAAGTCATCGGCAGTTTTCAAAAGCCATTAAAAGATCCCTACAGTTCTTGCGGGTACCCGGCCTCAAATTCGTCTAACATGAAGTCCGGGTGGTGGTTTTGTCCGGATAACAAGCTGTCATGTGTTGGTGAAACCATAGGTTTAAGTCAGTAAATATCTTGGACGTGAGTTGGTCCAACATAGAAGTGCGGCCATGGCGGATGAATGAGAATGGTATTGTAGCCTCCATGTGGCACGTGTTCGTGCGTTTCCTTAACTCGTCTAGAGATTAACCTTGCTATAGGATAACACCTCTTATCATGAGGACTGTTAGATCAGCGGAACAATCGAAATATTCGTCGTAGTAGCCTAATCTTACGCACGGTCTGGGCTGGATATATACGTATATATATCTTAAATTGGGCGGAGGACAGACGATTATACGTATATATATATACCGATATCGAATGTGGTTCTACAAATTCAATACTGAACAATTTAAATATACAGCAACTTACGACCAGGTTTACAAGCGCATACAACAGTGCAGCAGAAACGTGACAAGGTGTCCGATTAATTCCAACGGTAAAACATGCAGTGGGTTACAGTTACTCATATAAACAAATGTGGTAGAATATCGTAGGAATTGAAGTATTGATATGGAAGTCGAATACAGTTCAATTGTTTACGTGCGATATAGTGCTTATGGAAGTGAAATAAGTTTCGCCGTATCAAACAGTCTGGGTACAAGCGAATCACATAAAATTCGGAGATTAGGACATACTACTGTAAACTTGTGAGTAGGAGAATGTGAAATCAGAGTTCACAAGGACCACATCTGGAAGATGTCAGGTTTGTCCTACAATCCATTTATCAACCCTATTCAAAACGTGTGTGGCCTGTTAGCTTTTCAAGTGTGTGAATATGGCAGTGCACTACTCTGCGGATGAATTACGGTTTAGTTTGAAGCGGGCATGGAAGACTTCAGTTTCCGAGGTACCGCGGTTAGTAGCATTCCCAATGGATGCATCGAAGTGCTTAAACAGGATGGTAAATGTTCGCTGTCAACTTTAAGTACTGTATAATTTTCCATCGATTAGGTTTTCCATATTTTCATAATTCTTTTCGCTCGGGGTTGATATTAGTCACTCATCAGTCGCAAGAACAATACTACTGTCGATTTGGTATCAAGCAAGGTATCACTGGAATATATTTGTATCGTATACGTATCCTTTTTACGTATGGTATACGCTCCTACCTCTCCAAACCGTGGACTATATGTCTCAGTGTTAAGCGTTTGGATCGATCTGTACGCTGCGGAGATCGGAATCCTGTAGGGAACCTACGGAGCACGACCACAAGGAAGTTTCAAGGTTGACTAGGTGAGCACAGCTTGCGATGGTCGGGTCACGTGCTCCGTATGCCAGCTGAGCGTTTACCGTGCCGGGAATTTTATACTGAGACCATCAAAAGTTGGGTAAAACTGCGTGGTGGTCAAGCAACAACGTGGTCACGAAATATGAAGACCTTGACTGTTCTACTGAGCAAATTGGACAGGTATCGCCTGTCTGGATGGGGTCCTCGTGAACACTCAAACCGCTTATTAGAGACGCTATCCGAGATGGCGTTGTGTCGTAGTCAATGGCGTGTCTGTATCCATACTATTTCTAGTTCTTCTGCTCAGTCTTTTTTTAGTATTTGTCGACCTTCTTGGTAACGTTTCCTTCTAGGATTTTCTACGTCACTGTTGAAGTGAACGGCGACCCGAGCCACAGTAGTTTTTGGTCAGGCTCATGGCTGCTATGATGATGAGTTGAGGTGCATGGATGGCAAAAATGTGGCGATTGAATTCAAAAATATCCGGTGAATAGCGTGTACAGAATGTCTATTTCACCTTCAAAAATAAACGAACACTATACCTTACAGTAATTACTGGGATTTTCAACTGAAATTGCTGTTATTCGCGGTGAATTTCCAATTGTGTTGCGCCCATTTTTGTGTTCTGTCGATATTGTTCGTTTATCGCCGGTTAGATAGTAGCCCAGTGTTTCGTACTGTTGCATATTTCTGCAAAAATAAACATTTCAACCTAAACGGTGGTCGAGGTGCTGCTGAGCATTGCCAACTGTATAGCGAAATTACGATGATCACTAGACTTGTATGATTTATAGTGTGAAGGTGAACGCCATTAATAAATCACGCTTTTTATGTTTCGGTTAGAAAATACAGTGAGAATAAAGGTATTTCTATTCGATGCGTAACATCGGCAAGTAGCCAACGATCAGAGGCAAATAAATCCATTTGGTCAGGCTAATGATGTACTAGCCTTGATGGTTGAGCCAAGTCCTAAGGATGACAACTGAGTTTATAACACCGAGTGTTTTGCTTACTCCCCTGGCGTAATGAGTTAAGCGGATAAATCATGGTTTTTGGATAGGGAAATGAGAATAGTGATCGGTAACTTGGCCATTGCAAATCGGCTTCATCAATCGACCTGGGGCCCTGGCAATCGAGCGTCTGTATTTGGAGGCTAGAAGGAATGGTGACTAATTAAGCGCAGTATCACAAATGTAGTCGTCGTTTGACCAACCTGTCTGTGAACTGAATGCAATGATTAGAGCAGAGCAATGAAGACCTCAAAGACGTTATCTCACAGATGACCCCGTACTATCGTTTGAAACTTAGTTGTCTGTTTCCAGGTTATAGGCACTTTAACGTCTAATGCTCGAACTCGGATTTGTTAACAATCATCTGCTGTCTCTGATTCCAATTTCTAATCAGGGGTCGGATGTTTATTCCACTGTTATGTAGCAGTCGGAACTTGTTGTCAAATGCTGATACATTGTCGTTAACTTCGATGTTGAGAGAGTTGTATGATTCCCAACCATTTGTTTATTCGTTACTTAGCTAACTGCGTGGTATGCATACGTGATTGTTTGGTCGAGTCATCAAAATTTCAAATGTTGGATGCCATCTTCATGAAGTATTACTGTAGAAGCATCGTAAGCATAACATCTGAGTGAATTACCAGGGATAAAAAGGGTATTAGAAATTGGTTAACAGAAATACAAAAGCACCGCCTTTATTTACATCCTCCTTGGTGTGTTATCGGGTTGGCTGTTTGGGGATTAAGTTTTCTGATACAAGTTCACATGGGTTGACCAATCAGTTTGCCATCGACTTTCGGAATATAGGTTTTGTCGCGATGCGTGCCACTCGCTCGCTTGTTCGCACCTTGGCTGTTTTGGGTGTTTTCAACTGCACAGCTGAAAGAATATCCGGCTCCAGGGTGCCGTTTCTAAGCGACATGTTTGATGATGTGCTTTTGTTCGGACGTCGAGCTGACATGCTGCGCTTGAGCAAGTGTAAATCCATCTCCGCTAGTTGATGTGGTGCTGCATCTAAGAGTGTTTCGAGCAAATACATAGAGTAATCATACCATCGACGTTCAGCAATGGTAAAAAATTCCGGTTCTTCGTACTGTGTCTTCCGAACAAATTCTTCACAGTTATCTACGAAGCTTCTGACAAGACTGCATGCGTATGACTTCCATCGATTAAGCTCCTCTGTTAGCCTTCTAATCTGCGCAATTCGATTACTTTCCAAAGTATTCTGAAATTGAGAGAGAACAAAACAGTGAACCGGGAATTAATCCCCAGTTTTACCCCTATTTTAGGCATACTACTCGTTAGCAGTTCGAAGAAAATAGGGAATTCAGACTGCACACCAAACCGTTTCCAAGTTGAACGGCCATCTAATTTACGTGCAACTGAGAAACGTGGACGGTTACTCATGGATACTTTCATAACGTAGAGTTAACAGTGATTGAGTGAACTAAAACATATTGCAATACATTTCCTTTTTTCACTGAGAAGTGGTCGGGGACTGTTGTAAGTTTAGCATCACTTGTACTCAGTCACATATCTAGAGGTCAGACAATCGATGGAGTCGAGTTTTTACTGTATCAGAACTCATCGGTAATACATATGCTTACAGTGACCGGGCTTTGAACTCCAATTCACGTCACCTCACTGCAACCATTTTGACTGACCTTGCATTAAGCACGGCTGAATTGCCATACCTATGCGCTCAGTTGTATTTGTATGTGAATTACGAATACATTATTCTTCTTAACAAGAAAGACTGCCCGTGGGGTGCAAACGTGTTAATTCCGCGGAAGTTATTCCTATTTTAAATGAAGACTGATTTCATTCATTCCGATCGGCATGAATGCAGTGCAATGTTTAAGACAGCTTTATTTTGCAAAAACTCAAAATGGTTGTGTACCCTCGTTGGTACTGTGGCTTGATCAAGATGGGCCTCGTAGAAGAATTGAATTAGAATAACTCATCGATACACTTTCAACCGATGATTCGCGGCAGTCTACAGCTAATCAATGTCGGAAACTGATGTAAACTGTCATATTAGTGTGGCAATCAGTCCGACTGGCATTCTGACATAATATCGAATTCTGTCATAACGAGTAGCGGAGTTAAGCAAGTTATTTAAATGTCATATGTCAAAACTGACAAGCTACAAACTGAGTCGAGTCAACCCAACAGGAGAGTTGAGGCCTTGGCACCAAATGTATTTAATCCTTCTCCTAATTTTCCTTGTCTGTGAAATAACCTATGACAACTCAATAAAACTATTGTTCACTTTGTGCCACAAGTTCTGTTTTTGAGTTAACACGATATTAGTGGAGAAGTGAACACTTTGATAAACCGGCTGACATTGGCTCCACCTGAACCGCATGAATGTGGACAAGATGAACAGGTTTGCAATCAGCTGTTCACGGAAAGGGGAAGGGGGATTTTTGCTTGTCGGTCAGTTTATCAGAGGCTATGTTTCTACACACAGTCGAAGATGGAGGAAGACAAATTCTTGGAAATCTGATCTTCGCGAAAGGAGGGGTGAAAAACAGACTGAGCATGGCCATTTACAAAGTGGAAGAACATTGTTTGGGACAAACAAGCGAAACGTTTGAACGCTTCCACTTACTCGAGAGGAATCAGCAGATCACATAAACACTAAGTCAATGTGCAACCGTTTTGAGAAAACTTCCAAAACTATGCAATTTTTGTAAGCGCTTAGGAAACACTCTAATCCGAGACAGAATGGTCATTGACATTTGGAATTTAGTTATGACAAGGAGACTGCTGAACATTCCACAGTTATCGCTTGCTCAGTGCGTCAACATCTGTGATAGCGAAGATACAACGGGACAACGAATGATGTCTTTGGATGCGGACTGTGATATGATATTAAACGCTGCAGACAGAGATGAAGCTGTGTTGGTTTCATGCCAGTCTTACAGTGGCAGACACTGGGGCGATAAGCCGGCTCAATTAATCAAGCAGACACGAAGGAATCTATGCGGAATTGCTCATAGAAAATCCAAAGGGTGAGTTTCAACTAGACTGGCGCATTGTTTAATGTCAGATCACCAGGTTTCATCAGGGAAGCCAACATACGCGAATCAAGTGCACAACTGAAAATGTGGAATGGTGCGGCGACAAGCGTCAAGGGAGTTGCAACACTGCCTGTCACGAATCCGAGGAATGAACAGATTTATATGCTTGATTCTTTCCTTGTTAACCTTGATTCAAAGCCCATGTTAGGTGTTCGTGCCATTCATCATCGATAAATTCCTGCATGAATCAACGGACTTAAATGTTTCTGATCAGTATTCGTATGTTCTTGATTCGTCTCTCGGCCACAAAACAAGGCCCCCTTAGTTGATTTGTGATTAGTGATGTCGTTTCTGTGGCGTTACCAGTCCGAGAGATTTCTATGGCCATGTGGTAAATGCAAAGCAGGATTAAACCAACTAGCTCGAATTAACGTGATTGTTCCGGTAGAGGAACCGACCGATTGGGTCAGTCAGATGAACGTAACTCGGAAGAAATCAGGCGATATCCGTTTGTGTATCGATCCGAAGCCACTGAATAAGGTGCTTCGAACGAAATATTAACGTCTGCCAACTGTCGATGACATTCTACCGAAAGTGAATCAAACACACTTTTTCACAAGAACAACTTTATCTTCGGGTTTTTACCAATTGGAATTCGGCCAGCACTCCAGATACTTTACCATATTTAGAACCCCGTTTTCGTTGGTTGCGTTTGCCGTTCGGAATGAAGGTGTCCAGCAAAATTGTACAAAAGTGACTAATCCAGGTGCTTGATAAGTTGAAAGGATTCACGTGTGTTATAGATGTCTTAATTTTTTAACTAAATTACGGAGGATCATGGGGGAAACTTGAAAGAATTTCTAAGGCGCTGTATCCATCGGGAAGTTCGACTGTCACGGGGCAAAGTGACTTTCCGAGAAGAAGAGGCTGCTTTTCATGGACATTTGCTGACTTCAAGCGGGCTGACAATATACTTCCAGAAGATAATGGCTATCATCACAACGCCAGCTTTTGAAGGTTTAAAATCAGTATCACGATTGAACGACCTGGTCAGTTATTTGAGTCGACTCCTTGTAAATCTATCTGAAATGATGCATCGCATCCTCATGTTGACTCATGAGAGGGCTCCGTGAAATTGGGAGAAAACAACAGACAACATTTGGTAAAATCAAAGGAGTCATCACTGAGACTTCTATATTGATGTACTACACAGCACCACTACCTTTGGTCACGGTGGGACTGGACCTTGACGTGCTGTGACGGCTTGCGCATCTCGATGTCCTCTTGGGCTAAACTGGACAGAGTTACTCATGCCAGGCAGGCCAACAGGTAGAGGTCTGACAAACCACAGTTTCCTGGTCCTCCAGGTTGGAAGATGGTTGGCATCTCTTCCTGAAAAACGTACCATTTCTGGTACACCGCCACCCACCCGCTGCCTTGCGGTACAGGCTATTGAGCCAAAGGCTTTGGTTGAGAACCCTAATCGTTCTCCTGTCTAGGTCTGGGCGTCCTGGCAGTATCTCAGCC
>QNGE01003990.1:6623-48391 GCA_008508345.1 Paragonimus westermani
TGCAGTGTGATGTATGTGTTCGTCTTGGCTGCTCGTTGTCTGGCTGTCTAAAGCAAGCCAAGTCGCTTTGTAACTGCGCCAGAGCGAATGATGGAAACGTTTAAGCAGTCAGATCTGGACTTGTGGACAACGTTCCGGTGCGATACGAGTGCTGATTCAGAGTTGTTCGAGGCCCGAATGCTACGCATCCCCGGACGATCCTGCGCAGCGTGAAATAGAAGCGCACAAGTTTTGTAGTGCGACGATGCTAGCGCTCGAAACGCTTCGTCCAAAATGAGTGGTGACCAAAAAGGATGGCTTTGGTAGTGACCGTGCTACTGATGGCTCTCTAGCGCTGACCGAAAGCGCATCGACAACTAGAGGTTGCCAGTGATCTAGTATTGTTGTACAGGAGTATGAAGGTAGACTTCATACCAGCCGTGTGAAGTGATTGCTTATATCCTATTCATGTTTTTGTATCCTGGATTTCGTTTTTTTGTTCCGGTCGAAACAGGAGTTTGACTCAAAAGACTTTGCCCGGAACTGTCGATCAAGAAAAGGCAGGAATTTCACGATCCACTTGGGATTGGTGACAAGTACTTTCGTTCGCAAGTCTTTCCGGTGGGGCCCAGCTATCTAGCGAAGGACTCTTCCGTAAGGTCTTTTAATATATCTAGCATGAGTGCCTGGTTGTGGGGCCGAACTACCGTCCTGTTCAGCCTAATATATCGTCTGTATACACAGTTTGTCACGTCATATCAGGACTCATTCTCGAAAAATGTCGGTGGTAGGAAAGAGGTACATTGGGGTGCGGTTTTGGTGGAATTGTACTATGTGGTTTCAAGGCGATCCATGCTTATCGTCTCATATTTGCCTTGGTGTATTGTGGTACAAACCTCGGTGGGCATTTCCTAGTCAGGCTTCAGAGTGCACCACGGGCCATTCACACTTGTAAAAGCATACACATTGACGGGAGTTTGGGCAAAAGTTGTGGTTTTGTTTTAAGGTATTAGACAGAGGGAGACGTCACATAAGTGATGCACCGTTTGGCGAAAGTTGCGCCATCTGAAGCACCTCGTGGTAGACGACTGCTCCTCACATAGGCGTAACGGTCTGTCATAAGGCTCAGCGCTGGATGCAATTACATGAGCTCTGAAGACCTCGCGGGTGCCTAATCGACCTGTTGGCAGATTCTGTACATGGGATAGAGTTGATCGCATTAGCGCCGCTAGGGGGTTGTCAATGGGTACGCGCTACCACCCCGTGCACGGGAGAGCAGTAATTTATTTATTGCACACTGCCGCAGTAGCCGCACGACCATGGGGGGCTATCTGGTGTTCTACGAAAGCGGGCAATACTATTTCATCGGCAACGCTAAGTACTGGGATGGTGGAACTAGTGGTAACTTAATAATGATCACACTCGACTATTTCGTGATTACGGGTTCGACTTTGGTTTCCGCGGCTGTTCCCATCTTTGCGTCAGACAAGCTGATGAAACCTTCACTCATTGTAGGATGATGGCTCGCTATTAACGGGCGACAGTGAAGGTGCAACATCTGCACGTACTTACACTACCCAAGGTACATTTGGTGACTGGCGACCAATTGTATCTTAGCCTGCTGACAGGTCAAACCGATGTGTCTACAATTTGGGGCTCTTTTGCGTTTCGTACCCTAAGTAGCTGTAGGGCATTGGGCTTGAAGCCATCGTGTATGTCAAGAAGCGGGATGTGTAATGTTTTGAACACGCTTAGTTAGGAATCTGTCAGAGTCCCGGAATCAGACCGTTGACATCCAGTTTCAGCTAGTCCTGCAAGCAGATGCCTACCGGGTTGTTTGGTATGATGCAATACTGGTTGTTTTGATGACGAGCGGAAATAGATACCCGGAAGTTGCGTTAACCACGGCCGTTAATTCGGCCGTCACCACCAGTTTGCATTGCTGGGGATGATAAATCATCAGCTACAACCTTGTTGCCACACTTGGATTATACTTCTCGACAGCTCAATTAACTTTATCTACGAGAAATGTTTCAACGGTCCTTCAGTGATACGTTGGAACCGTAAACAGCGAACTGGGGATCGCGGACATTCGTAAACCCAGACAATATGAGGAGCCACTGAGGTTGGAGTTGCAAGAGTTGTGCGTAATGCACGAATGGTCACATGAGAAGTTATAAACAGCATCGTTACGGAAGTCAGACGAAGAGTCTGAGGCACGGATGGCGACGGGCGATTTAAACGGAAGGGCGCGCAGCTTGGTTCGCACCACACACAGATAAGAGGTGGATAAGCAGTTGGGTGGCAAACGTCACACAGACTTTGTTAATAACGCAAGCGTAATTTTGGAAAGTATCCTACGTTTTCTACTTCAGGCGAGCCGATGAAACCTCCATATTGTAGAACTGTGTAAATCGCAGCAAACGGCCGGTTGGTGTTAGGAACTTTTTGGTTAAGTTTACCCCACTAACTTTAATATAGCTTTTCGAGAAGTCGGGAATGCAGAGAAATACCAGCACGTGGTCAAACACCTCATACGTGATTAGCCCACTGTTTAGGCTAGTTAAAGTCTGTTGCCATACTCTCTACTGGCTAGGATACAGTCACCTCACGACGTTGTTTGTGATCCAACTCACCGTGTGATCCCCCTTACATTATCCAAATGAATATGTGAAATTGCATTATTGTCAACTAAACAGTAGAATCTGACTGTGAATGCAAGTCGTTGGTTTGATATCCATCCTCAAGGTGACTGATCTAACAAAAAGGATCTGTGAAGCTGTGGTAGAAGCTAACATTTTTGTAACTCTGTCGATGAATCGAACAAATAGCAACCGAATGGAAGAGCTCCCAAAAACGCCCACAGTACCCAGAGAACCTTCTGGTCAACCCCTAAACCGTTGTGATAATGATGACGACCGCTGGCAGACGTAATCAATACACATCCACATCCGTCACACAACAAACTGTCGGCACTCAAGGTGACGATAGAACGAAGGGCTACGCAACGGCAGCACAAAAGCCGTTACGGATCCGGAACTGATCCAACAAAATAAAACCCATTCAGTGTTCATTATCGACAACCGAGTGACAATGAAAAACCAAGACTCAGCGCGTTGAACCCCGATTATTATTATTAACCCTGGAAAATAGAGCGTACAGACACGACAAGCTAGCGATGCACGGAGCGAGTTACGATTTTAGCCCCGGGACGGACATTGTAAAATGCAAAAAACAGGTGGAGAACTAAAATCATCAAAAACGTACAGATAAATGCGACTATCAAAATATTATTTACCATAATCACTACAGGACTCCGGCGAACTAACTTGAGGTAAGACAACCTCATAAAAACTGCAATAACTAGCTCAGGAGAAACCACGGATAACATCGAGGGTTGCTTACACGTGCTGACATACATTGAACAACAGATATTATCGTATATGGCACACGGATAACAAGCTTACTGGATTTCCGCCGCAACCGAAGACAACATACACTTAATATACCACAGAGAAGCAAGCAGAAAGCCGCCAACACGAATATCACAATTAATTGGAAATTTGAGGAAGGTTCTTTACGAAGAAGATCAAGTTCCGCCATTGAAGGTATATTACAGTGATCCTCTGTACAACATCGGAGATTGGCTGCGTTGTCACACAGCAAGGGTGGGAGTCTCTGCGGATCGACACAACTAAAAAATTCCACACCAGAAAACACAACTTACGTTAGATCATAAAAATTCTTCGGGTCTCTCTGGGGCTCTTTAATAAGCCTCAGGCGACAGGATGAACCCTTGATGGCTGTACAACAGGAAGGATGAGTTCGGAGCCGACTGTAATAGGCGAAGGGTTCGAGATCAGCCTCCCAGTTTCGCTCGATAATATCTATGTAAGCAATCCAGTTACTTTTATCTTCATCAGTAAAAGGATTTCTGCACGGATGACAACCAGTACCATTACTACGACTGTTGCCACTAGCCTGCGAACATAGCAGGTCCATGCACTCCATTTTGGAGAATGGCTAACAGTACACAACAAGGTCACGTGAAACAGGTCATATCAACGTACAGCGTCCGCAGTTAGCAGTTGTGTTTTGTAATTTTTTGGTTTTGCACATTCGATTTTGTTAAAGACGCCGGAGCACCACTATCAATTTCCAACTTGGATTGGTAACAGGAATAAACGCCTCTGTCTTCTTCATTTGTGCGAGATGTCTGACTGCCGAGATGATTGCAAAATGAAATACTTTAGCTCCGCATATCTGCTGATCTGCCAACACTGAACTCTTGTCATCTAACACCGTGTGGTGGCCTTGACTTGTCAGTGCGTCGTTCCATTTTTGTTGACACGTCTTCCGTTTTGTTAGTACGCATACCTGATGCACCTAACCGCTACCAACACGTCTCTCTTATGATATTGCCATACTTTGGTCATTATCATTTGAGTGATCAGGCCACTGCAAGCGCAGTCTATTCTCTAATTTCAAGTTCAGTTTTATTTTCGCATTTTTAACCTGATGAAGTCGTACGTCTGTTGGTGTCTTGAAACTTGAGTGGTATAACCCGGTGGTTGAGTGTTGTGCGTCTTCTGTTGCAGTGGATTCGAGGGGTGGTGTGTGGGCAGGACAAAATAAACGACACATGGACCCTGAGTTTATGGTGTGAGAAAATTAGCAACGTGATCCAAACGGGTACATAAAGGCAAGCGAGTTGTTCCAACACATATCTGGTTACCCTTTGAATACATTTATCCCCGAGGTATCCACAGAATTCACTGGCAATTTACTCCAGGCATGACTCGGGGAAGAAGTGGAAGTGTTTCTCGTAACTGTGGGTTAGTGATCCCTCCAACCTTAACCTCGCCATATCATAAGCGAAGATGCCATGGAACTTGTGTCTAAGTGGTGTATAATTTTGTGCACTCCGGTGAGACTTTTTCCCACCTTTCATTCGTCACTCTCGATAGCCCAGATTCTTTTTATCCCTTAACATGGGTGGGGCTAGATTTTATACCACCCGAAGAGGAGAGCATTCTTTTTGACACAGTGGGACCGGACCTGAGCACCGCGTGCCAAATGTAAGCAATTAATGACGGAGTACGACGGAAAACAAATTCACTGCCGATGCGCCAGTGACCGCTGATTTCAGTAAGAAAAGCGCTGGCTTTAATTTAATCGCAGTTGTGGCATGCTGGACAGACGTACTAAACGTACCGGCAAATGAAGTTCCAAACCCTTCGTTTGCCGTTTTCCTGGCAGCTCGATTTTCTATCCATGTACCACTCAAGGAGGTGGCTACCACAGATCACTGAAAAGTCTCACACATTAGGACGACTGCCAATAAGTCTTGCACTAGTGTTCATCGGTAGATTATTAAGGCGTCCTTATGGAAGACTTCCGAGTTTGAGGTATCTCTATTAGGAAGCTGGAAATTAAACTTTCGGGTTATATAAGACATCTTAACTCGAGTTGACCCGAACTTCATCGGTTTTTCTCATCGATGCAGAAGTAACATGCACTAACAAATTTGCGGTGCACCACCTGATGAACAACTGCAGCGATTGTCACTGAACATACCTCAACACTGTTGTTTTATTATACCATTCGTGCTTTGCAAACTACTGCGTTGAAGTGATTAATATCTGAGTTGCACTAGTTCAGGATGCGATTACAACTGCGTCTAAGCTATGTCTGGGTTTGGGCTACGTCAGTTAATTAATTTCTGCACTACCTGAATCGTCGCAGTTGGCGTCGTGAACCGCAAAATTGCCCTATGATGGATTCTAATCAGACTCCACAAATACATGCTTAACGTTTAACTCCCTGTGGTCGCTGATTGTGAAACCATCAAATTCCCTTATGTCCCTAACACATCCGCTGTTAAGTCATTTACAACAATGGTACATCGACGAAGTGCTGCTTCGGCTGCGTATTCGTGCAACATGCAGCAGTGTTGTGCAAAATTCTTCCCCCACGCCGTTTGTTATCTCGGTTTGCTGACTCCGGAGAGCTTGGTGACTCGCAATGTACAATAACCCAACCAGCTCCAACTTTTGGTTCGGATTTTGTTCTTGATGTTCGAACACACTATCACGCAATCTTGGCTTTACTATGTAATGGTTAAATCCGCGATGCCCGGCGAAGACTTCTCGAGTCCTACAAAAGTCAGGACGAACCATCTGTCACTCCGGATAGGGTATTGTGCCCTGGTGTTAGAATTTTCATTTATCTATAAGGAGCAATCCCAGTCATCAAAATGGACACCCTCACTAATGAGTTATGAATTCAGGCAACAGATATGCGCTGACCATTGTGACCCCTTCTTGTATAAATTCTACGCCTTGATAATTCTTGATTCATATTTGCGTTAGCAGCAGCTGCACTCTTCTCCCTGTTCGCACTGCGAAAAGCATTCGGTCGGGAACGAGTATTGTGTTTTCCTCACTGGCAGTGACATTTATTTTGCTGCCTGGAAGTTTGAAGACTAGCTGATGAATGTGGGCTGCCGACACCTGTTTGCTACCCGCATAACGTCCCAAACCCAACGGTGCTCCTGGAAATTTAGTACGTAATCTGAAAAGTGCCGCCAAGTTTAACAATCAATTTGAGTTAGAAGAACTGACGGCTAAAGAGGGTAACCTTATGGTGCGTAATAGAAATTCTGACCGTTTAACAACTAGGAGCAACCCACTAAACCTGCTCAGGTACCGCGTTCTCCGAACCAGTCTGCCTCTTTTTGAGTCAGCTGAAGTCGTGCATCATGCCGGCAACGACCTTCAGCCACCTCGGGAAATTGTGCTCAGTAATCTGGGTAGTTGGATGCGTCGCATGCTTGACGCTCCCTTTGGATTTGCCGTACAGTAAATGGGACAGCTGAAAGCTCTGGTTGCGTTTGTTCTCCCAGGGATATTTCCGACGGATAAGCCTATTTCTGGGTATGAAAATCCAATCGGAGTCGGTACAAAAAAATTTTCCCCTCCGCAGTCGGTTCGCCAGAGCCACCACACGACGGTGTTGTTCTCTTGAAAATGTGATTGTTTTCTCGACCGTCGTTCATGCCAACACGCTTTTCTATGATAGTCCGTGTGGTTGACATTGCCATTTAAGTGTCAAACGTCTGGTTAAGAGTTAAAATCACACACCACACACTCAGTGTAAACCCGAAGGAATAAGACCAAGAGGTGTGCTAATGAGGCCTATGTGTCCAGCCGTCCAATGCTGGTTAGCCAGTTGATTGGCTAATAAGGGAAGGGAAATCTTACCTCTCGGAAACTAACCAGAGAGAGGCTGCAATGACGAGATCTAAACTCAGATGAAGGATTAGTGAAGTCTGATACAAGAAGCACTGACGTGCCAAATTGTGGTTAAAAGTAGTATTCCTCGTAACATTCGGGCCCGGAGACTGTGAGCTGTCATATCGATCTTGATCACTGTCAAGTGCCAACGCTGCTGCCACAAAACAGACCAGAACCGACCTTGGAAAATATTTTGCGCAATAGGCACGATCAAATTTCAAAACCTGTTAGCTCGACGCCACATTACCACTTCAGGTATTTCAGAGTTTCGCCTGATGCCCAACACTAGTTGCCCTTCAAAGGATCTATCATGTTTGAAAAATTGGCTCCTACTTCTCGTTTTTAAGGTCTTGTGTGTCCTTTTCGAAGGCGTAATCAAACACGTTATTATTTCTGAGGGCTTCTATTCAACCTCGCCGAGCTATTTCTGTTAAGTTAGTCATAACGTCAGACAAACGCCCCTCGCGTTCGACTGCTTGCGGCAGTACAATATTCACTTTTGTTAGTCTGCTGAGTGTGATGCACTGGCGGGTTTGTAATGGTGCAAGAGATTTCCTTCTTTCGCCGGGCCTGTGCAGGAATCAGCGGCCTTCTTAGTAACGTAGTCACACTAGTACTTGATAGTCTTACTATCTGGCCGGCTCCTGTAAACATTTGGAGCCCTATAAAAGCCGCAATGTAATTTTTAGGGTTAGATACGATTGGCATAGATGGCGTTGAACACACAGGCGGGTCGATAAAAAGTGTGGGAGATGTGATGTGCGTGCAGAAGGTGGTCGGCGTTCGCTCGCCTTCTATCATATTTCTGTATTGTTTGGTTAAAAGTTTAGGAGGAAATGTACTCTGGTGTGATCGTTGGTTTTGCTGGAGGAAGGAGCAGAAAGCGGAGTTCTGCGAAGCATCTACTAACAAACCCCTTCCGTCGGAGAATTTGGAGAGGTTTTAATCGTGATCCACATTCCACTCGAAGAAGGCACAGTTTGTGGCGTTTAGTATAAAGCTTGTAAATTTCCGTGTATATGCTCCCATGAGTGTATTGAAATATATATCATGTCACATTGAATCTCAGACGAAACTCTTTGCCGCACAGCCTGATGAGGCAAGGATGGGAGACTCGATGAATATAACCACCAAAGAACTATTTCAGTCTTTAGTGAAGCCGATTGCTCAAAGGTCCCCTTGAAACGGATTTCATAAAACAGAGCGAATCGCCACTTACGTTTACGGAGCGCTTCTATACCCTAAACGTTCAATACGGAGCGCTCACAAAACAGCAAGGAAACAAGCCCAATGTACGGGACGAGTTAAGCCCGAGGGAAAAGGTATTGAAGTCCGTGCGCCAACAATTTGAAGGACTTGGACGCCTTGGTATTGAGGCTTTCCGGCGTCAGTGGTTTTTATCTTCCTTAGATCCATTACAACGGAAAAGATGGACACAGGCTGGAATCTACCATGGGGAAGGTTACTAACCCTGCTGACAAGTCATACACATATGACGACCGGACAACCTTAGCACATGCCGACGTTACGTATCAATAATCACCAATGTTTTCACACACAACAGCCGTACCACGTTGTCTTTTCGCCGTCAGCATGCAGACGTGTACTGAAAACATACACTCGCATAAGTTAGTATGCACATGCTTGCCATTCCATCACGCCACTTGAAGTAGTCCGTGTCACATGTAACCACGTACGGCAAACACCGATGAGACAGAGATTCGCAGGGACATGCTCAACTTCGATGGGAAGCAAACTACATTTGCTAAATTATGCGCGAATACATTGGTGACAGTAGTAAAACCTCCTCGGTGTCATGCATGCAGTCTTTGGTGGCTTGACAGATGGTCGGGAAAGTTGGAACGTTGTTGAAAGCACAGAAGCGTAGAAAAAATCACATATCTCTCCGAAAAACCCTGAGGTGCTGTATGCTGGAGAGATTTATGCGTTTTTTCCTTTTTTTCTCCTTGTCATTTAAACTTTATTTTTTGACTTTGGAGGCTGTGCCTGCTCCAACGCCTGTAAGTTCACTTGTGCATTCTTCTACGTTTGTTGCTGAGGGGATTTGGTTGTTTTGCATCATCGGGAGTTCTTGGTGCCTGCCGTGAAAAGTCTTATGCCTCTGTTTTGCATCTCGACGGTTGTTGTAAGGGGTGTACGTGCTTTATTCTTCAAAGAGGTAAGGGTAACGGCCCTATCTACGTGTGACAATATTTCCTGGTCTGTTGTTTTTTGTTTTTGGTGATTTGGGGCTCTGTTTGTTGCAACTTTTACGCGTGGTGTGTGTAAGTGTCATTTATATCCGGTGGGGATCTCACGTCTCATTCTGGTGGTAGTCAGAGATCTGTTGTTGTTTACTGTCAACGGCACGCAGAGGTTTCAGGCCCCGTTTTGTAGTGTTTTGATCTTTTCTTCTTCTGGGTTACCCTTCATGAGTGTTTCTTAGGAAGCATGGTCTTTTTTTGGCCGTCTCTTATTGTTATGGGGTCAGATTTTCGTTAGATTTTGGATGGCTTTCTTCCTAACCTATGTTTACTCTGATCGTTTGAGAATGCTTCCGGTGAAGTCTTCTAGATGGTTGGTAGAATGGTATTGTAGGAAATTTCCCTTGATAAGGGAGCTATGCTTGTTAGGAACTTTTCTGAATTGGTCCGGTGTGATTTTGTTTGATGAGAGTTTTTAGTTAAAAGGTTGATGGGGGGCGTGATGTTGTTGGTTCAGTTTTGGTGTGCTTAGGAGATTGTGTTTTGTGGAGAGGTGCTGTGAAGTTTGGAATTGGTGCAATTGTCTATAGATCTCTGTTATGGCGTAAAGATTGTTCGGTGGGTGCGATCTATAGTTTCTTTTTATGTTTTTCAGATATATCGGTGCTTTCGTTTGTTCTGTGAGATCTTTATGGTTTTTCTCTCGTCTGGGTGGGGCCAGATGTGTTTTGTATTGTTTCTGTCTCCCTAAAATGTCTGGCGTTGAGGTATGTTTATGCTGTTCCTTTTGTTTCCTTGATTTTTTCGTAGGGCGTGTGTTAGTAGTATACGTGTTTTGAGTGTCCTGTCTTCCCAAGTCGTGGGTCCACCGGATTTTTCTAGCATAGTGCTGAGTGTGAGGGACCGATCCAGCCTTGAAACTAACAGGTGTCTGCTTGTGTAGGTGTTGCATGTTTGTTTTTCGTGTCATGGTGGTTTTATAACCATCTGGTCGGAGGGTGTAAAAAATTTCTCCACTAGGGGCGTTGCAAAAATATTCTCTGTTGAAAATTCACAGCCGAATTCAGGTATACTTGAAGTGTTTTTTCCCAATAATTCGACTGCTGAGTAAAAATTTCATCTACTTTTGTGTTGGAAATTCATCGCAGCTTTTTTCAGAAGAGCCCAGAGATGAAAAATTCGGTTTTTGATGAGCTGGTAATAAAATGTTAGTATGTATGTCAGAAACATAGTTATAATCGGATGGTTTTGTGTCAGGTGTGAGGGGCCGAGTTAGCCTTGAAACCAATGTGCGTCTTGAATGGGGCTAGTTGGAGTGACTGGTTAAAGGATAGGTACCAACTCTGGTCCGAGCGTGTGGTTGTGCAAGGAAGAGAAGAGGTGGTCTTGTTAACAACATCAGGAGGCTGCTGGAATGTGGGATTATAGGACGCTAACAGAGAAGATATCATACTAGTACCCGGCAGGTTAGGTCTCGGCGTAGTCAATCAAGCGAATCGTTGGGCGTTCGGTTTGAAGACTGAGAGATGGAATGGTTACCTTTGCATAATTCTCAATTGTTTTTTGTTGCTCTTTTGAGGCTCTTCTTTTGAAAGCTTGTTGGGGTTTTCCTCTTGTTTGGGTTGGCGGCGCTTTCTGCAGTTTTGTTTATTCGTGAGTTGATGCCCCACAAGGTTCATCAGGAATTTGGGTTTCGGCATTTTACTCTTAGGAAGGTCGCGATAGTTGAACCATGGTTGTGATGTATTCGTGGAGTATGGATGGGGCAACGGAGCCTATTTCTAGGGTAGTAAAGCTTCCTCTTTTGGGGTCTATTTCGTTGATCGTTTCTTCGATTACTGCTACGACGTACCGTTGCCGGGGTCTAGAATTTAGTGGGATGTTCTTGGTTATGACGGTTTTCCTTGGTTTGGATTTTGTTTTGTTACAGGCTTTTGAGTTTTATTACTGTGAATGTGATATGCTTAAAGACGTTTATTATGCTGGTGCCTTTTGTACGGTTGATTTGCATTTTAGTCATGTTCCTATGGTGGTGATCAAGTTGTTGGTTTTGGTGTTGCAGGGTGCGGAAGGTGGCAAGCAGTGTTACGTTAAAGTTGCGGTTTGATACTGACAATTTTTGTACTATGTGTGGTTGTTTGTGTTTCTTTTGGTTTATTTTTTGTAGGCTCCTTCCCTAGGTTAATTTAAACCATTGGCTTATGGAGCCGGGGATCTGGTTTGGGGGGAGAATGGATGTTGTGTGTTTTGCGTCATAAAGTTGTGGATTTGCCCACAAATTTGTTGTTGGAATATTTTTGGTGCGGGGATTTCATGATCAGGGGATTTTGGCTTTGGAGCTTGTATTTGGGATTGTTCTTTTTTGCTTTAATTGACTGATTCGGAGATGAGGTTCAGTTGTGTATTGGATTTGACAAAAGAGAGCTCACTTGTTTGGCTTGTTCGTTGTTTTCGTGCTTGAGGGGCTCCGTTCATATTTATTCTGTTTTGTTACACATATGGGGCGAGCGCTGCATTATTCGAGATATAGGAAGGTTGCTATTTGGAATGATGGTTTCGTTTTGTATTTTCCTTTAATGATTGAAGCATTTCTAAGGTACATTTTGCCTTGGCATCAAATGTCTTATTGGACCACGACCGTTTTGACGTCCATTCTTAATGGAGTTCCCGGTGTGGGGAGGAAACTATGTTTTCATTGTGGGCGGTTTTGGGGTGACGAATGCCACTTTGGTTCGGGTAGTTTCTGCGCATGTTTGTTGGTCATCTGGCATCGCCCTTTTTAGGATTGTTCATCTTTTTCATTTTCATAAGAGAGGCTCCAATATACCATTGTTCGTTAATGGCGGTTATAGCGTTGTTCTGTTTCATAGGTTTTTCACGATTAAGGATGGTTTAGTGTTGTTGGCTCTGTTAGGATTGTGAGGAGGGTTGGTGTGGTTTATTCCGGGCATGATGTTGGATGTTGAAAGGTATTTTCTAGCGGATCCTCTGGTCTCTCCGGTTTCTATGAGGCCGGGATGATACTTTTTAGCGTTTTAGGCCATGCTTCGTTCTAATGAGTCAAGGGTGGATGGTTTAGTTCTGGTGTTAAGTTTTATTTTTGCTCTGTGGTAACCGAGCTTTACTGGTTCTTGCTGTTATTTTTTAGGTTGTCAGTATGTTTCCTGGACGAGTTCTTTAATGTTTTTCCTACTTAGATATCTGGGCGCATGTCCCCCAGAGGATCCTTACGTTTTGGTTTGTAAGTTTTGTAGTTTGTTCGTTGTATCTTTTCCGTTTTTTTTCAGGGGATTGTGGGCGGTACCATATTCTCATGGTGTTCCTTCGGGGAGGAGATACGTCTAATAGGTTTAGTGACAACATGAGCATTTTGTTAGTAGGGAGCTTCGTGGTGTTGTGTGGGTTTGTCTTGTCTATTTCTCGTTTTCTCAATTGTCTAATGGTTGTTGAAAATTTCAACGTTCTGTTGCTTTTCTCGGTGATGTTTCAGCAATGAAGGGAGAGGCATATTTTGTTTATCGCTTTGATGGTGATTTTTACCATTGAGGATGTCCTGGGTTTAGTAGAACCTAATCAGTTGAGAATCAGGAAGTTTGATCGGGTTGATTGGTTGATAGGTTTTGGAATTTCCGGAGCAATCCTACTTAGTTTTAGGGGTGTGTGCCTTCCTTTTTAAGGTGGGTCATGAATGTCTGGGAGGTTCTGTTTCGATATTTTGGGGTTTTAGCTTAGAGGTTTGTCCCTGGTATTATGTTTGTCTTTAGTTTTCTGGTAGAGATGCTTTAGGATGTTTGGATTGTTCATGGTTTCTGAGACTTTGTTGTTCGATTTTTAGGTATTGTTGTGCGCATTCTCTAGGATTCTCAATTCTTTTGTGAGGGTGCAATATTGCCGCTGCTGCTTTTGCTGGTCCGAGTGTCCCCTTGTTCTAAGCGTTATGTAGTGTCTTGGTATCTGTTGGGATATGTGATGTTAACGATGACTCCGATGCTTTTGTGTTTGTTTTATCCTTCTGTGGAGGCTGGCAGGTTTAAACTATGCCATTGCATGGTGTTTTGTCGGGCGGTTTTCGCGACTGTTTTACTGTTGTCGGTCCTGTTCATAACCAAGATCCCACAGCCCCCTTTTATGTCTGGTTGCCCACTGTTCATGCAGAAGCAAGAAGTCCTGTGTCTGTGTGTCTGGGAGGTAACGTAATAAAGTTGGCTTTGTTGGGGTTTATCGCTTTTGTTCCTGGCTGTTGCCCAGACCTATCTCTTCTGTTGTCTATTTGAGGATTGGCACAATATTTGCGCTTCTGACTATTAGGGCTTCCCGAGAATTGGATGTGAAGCGTTGATTAGCGTTTATGAGGTTGGCGCACATCTTGGTGTCTGCCATTTGTCTTTGTGCTAGAGGGTTTGATGGTCTTGGTCTTTCGTTTTCGTACCGCTTAGGTACTGATGTTTCGGCGGGGGTGACATTCCTCTTTCTATGATTAGCCTATGAGATATCTGGTAGTCGTAATTGAACTGTGTTAAAGTTTGGGCTGTCTGAAAATTTCTTGATGCGGTTTTTGACGGGATCTTGTTTTTGTACGGTGGCTTCGACACCTCCTACAGTGCAGTTCTCCTGCGAAGTTCATACGTTGTGAGAGGCGGGACCTCTTACAGTTGGATTTGTCTTTAGCCGATTTTGCTATTTGTTCTGTGGCGGTTTGGTACCCATATCTGTGTTGAGCGGGTTATTGAATCGGTGCCATGGTGTTGGTTTTGGGCCGGGATGTGTTATTATGGGGCTATCTTCCATGTTGTTTTTCTTGTTGTGATGTTTATCCAGTTTTTCATTGGATAAAGGATATGTACAGTTTGGTGTTTTGTCTGCATGTTATGTTTTGGTCATAAGGGGAATTTGTTTTTGGCTGTAGTTTTGACTTTCGCCCAACTCACGTTATAAAGCATAAGTTTGGATAGCTGGAGAAACGTGGTTTCATCATGGGGAAGGGTATGGGGAGACAAGTTAAGTTATCAATCGCACGATTCATATTCATGTAACACTGTCCTCATTTTCTCTTAGGCGTGTGACTCGTTTTAAAGGTGTTAAGAGGTATTCGGAGAGTTTGATAACAGAAGGAGCCTGAGATGCTGTTTATCGTATCGTGTTATGTTGTCTTTAACTCTACTTTTTGAGGATTTGGTTTCCATATCTGTTTGATTTGGTGAGATTTGGCCATTTTTTGTTTATTGCAATGTTGCCCCTTTTTTGTCGCTATTCTTTTCTCGTCTTTTTGACTCCAGATTCGTTGTTTTTTAGCTTTTGCTCCCGAAGGTGCTCCGATTTGGATTGTGCCTTTTGTCTGCATGGCGAAAAATTTGGGTTACTCGGTGCGACCGGTATTTCTGATGATTCGATCGTCTGCAAACTTATCCATGTAGGCTATGGGGGATTATGTCTCGGGTCTGCCCGTGTTTCGTTTTAGATGGGTGAATTTTGTTTCCTATTCTTTTATGAGGTTTTGTTCGCGGTTGTTAACTGGTTTATAGTTTGCAAAATTCTTTTTTCTGAGGAACATTAGGTGTAGGGTTACTTTCTGAGACTGAATACCACATTGGTATGGTTTGTTTCGACTCACCTATTTTTGAGAGATAGTATAAGATTTTGTTGTTGTTTTGGGAGTAAGATGCCTTGTAAATGGTTCCTCCCATTTTTCTTCGACTGGGCAGTAGGGTGTTGGAGGCCTTTTTTAACTACCTGGTTGTTTCTAGAATTTCTCTCTCTTTAGTAATTTGTGTTTTTTATGATGGTCCGCTCTTTCTCTGTTTTTTAGGTCTGTTGGTGAAGTTTGGTGTTCTTCTGTTTCAAGGTTGGGTTTATAAAGTTTTGTTTGGTTCTGGGTGAGTGGTTTTTTGGGGATTTTTCATCTTTTTGAAGAGTTCCTTTTTATTTGTCCGCTTTTTCCTCAGAAGAGTTGCGTTTATTCTTAAACGATGGTTTGCTTGTTGCCCTTCGTTAACTTGGGGTTTTTGTTTTGGTGCTATAGATACAGCTGATGCCACCGCTGATGCCATATGGTGCTTCCTTCCAGGGCGGTTTCGGTAGCTCTGTCTGTCGAAGGTTCTGGAGATGTTTTGCTTTATCTTTTTGTCGTCTATGGTATTTGAGGAAGGGCCGTCTTGTTATTTCGGCTACCTTGAGGATTCGAGCCCATCATGGTTTGGTGCCTATTTTGTGTTTTTGACGTTTCTAATATCTCTGCCGATGTCCCTTTCTGTCTTTCATAAGATGTGGTTGGCAATCAGTATCTACTTCTGCTACTTACCTGTTTTGTTACTTGGTGTTTGTACAGTGCGTCTGAACAATTGTTTTTAGTCAGTTATTTGTAAGGAGAGAGTGTCGTGTGAATCTTTCGGCGGTGCCCCGTTGGGTTAAATGGCGAAATATTTTAATGAAAATGCCTATTTTACACGTAGGAGTTGGCTCATACCTATTGTCAATAGAGAACAACGTGGTTCATGCCAGTTGGAAAGGTGGTTACTCTGCGAGTAATTGGTGAGATATCTCTATTGTTGACATATGACCTTAGTTTAGTTCGTAAGAATGGTAGTTTGTCGTGCCATGGGAGGGTTTATCCCAGGTCGTGGTGGTTTCGTTGGTGATGAGTGTTTATGTGTTTTTAAGCGAGCTTGTCTCTTTTGATTCAATCGTGTTGTTTGTGGCGTTTTTCATCCTAGGAGAGCGCAAGTTGCTAGGGTATATACAATTCCGAAAGAGGCCCAATAAGGCTGGTTTGGTGGGGTTGCTACAAAGATTTGCTGATTTTTCGAAGTTAGTAATAAAGTTGAGGGGTTTTTTTTGCTTCAAGGTCGTAGTTGACTTTTTTGATGAGGGGTGCATATCCTGGTGTTTTTAGGTTGTTTTTACTGTCTTTTTCCCCACAATGTGTGCTTTGGTTGATGGTGGTGACGAGTGTGGCGGGTTATAGCCTTTCGAGTGTTGGTTGGGGTTCCCATAAAAGGTGTGCATTGTAGAGTTGTTTACACTTTGCGTTTAGTTGCGTAACTTTTGAGACGTGTTTCATGTGTATTGTCCTCTTTTCGGCTATTGCTGGTAGATGTTATTCGTTGGGCCATTATCTGGAAGGTCTTATCTTAAATGTTTGGTCTATCCTCTCTGTTACATCCTTTGGCGAGGCTAGAAGAGAGTTCGTTAGTGGGTTGAATACAGAATACTGTAATGTGCCGTTCACCTGTCTTTTTGCGTGTGAATACTTGATAATGTTCATTCACTTTCGATTAGGAGGTGTGATTTTTTGGGTGGCACAGGCGTGTTAATCGTATCGAGTTTTCATGTTGTCTTTTTCATCTGACCTCAGAGCAACTTACGGCAGATTCGCTATGACTATTTTGTTTAATTCATGTGGAAGTGTAATTTGTTGGTTTTTGTCTTTTCTTTTTTGGTGGTGGTTTAGGGCGTGTTGATGTGCTTGGATTGTGTAGATTATTTTTTTAAATCCTGAGGCTGTTAACCTCAGGAAGAGTTTTTGGAGATAACACGATTGCAACATGTTAATTTAAGGTTTGGGACGCACATTTTGGGGAGTTAAAGCCCTTGTAGGGCCTGTTGAGGTTTGCTGATAGGGCTGCGTTAGCTGGTCACTGTGATGTAGCAGTTGTGAGACTTTTCTTCGTCTGTATGCTGTAAGTAGCTTGTCCTAGAGTTTGGGATTTTACTCCCGGGATTTTCGCTTTTAACCTTCTAGGATGAGCTGTCTATTGTGCGGTGTAGTTTTGGGAATTTCGCTGTTTATTTTATTTGTGTTTTTCACAGGTTTGTTTGGAATGTTAGGGTAAGGTCGAGAGTTGGTTTTCGATGTTGGGTGAGTTATTTTGATTGTGGTTCTATTTATCAGCGTGTGACGGAGAATTACTTCAGCCATACTTATTTTGTTCTGTTGGTTTTTGTGATTTTTGATCTAGGGGTTTCTTTATTGTTGAAAATGCCTCTGCAAGTTGTTCTGTATAAGAATCTTGGGTTTTATATGCTATCTACTTCCTTGTTGGCTACGGGATTTTTGGGGTTGAGATTTACAAGGGTCATGCCGAGTAGGTTTATTAGTGTTTTGAGGGTTGTTGGGACTGCCGCTGCTAACGGTGGTCAAGATGTTTGTTCGTCCGATCTTCTGTTAAAATAGGTTGGGTTATGTCCGACTGTTTGTTTCCAAAACAGAAAGATGCTCTGTGAATTATGTTTACTTGGTTGTTTACTCTGGAACATAAGCGTATCGGGATGATTTACATGGCTTTGGGGAGGTGAGGTGGATTTTTGAACCTTTCTTCACGGATGTTGACTCGTCTGAATTATTCGAACCCTTAGTACAACATTGTTTCATCGGAGGTTTATAGCTACGTGTTAACCAATCGTGAGGTTGCCACGATTTTTTTTTGTTTCCTGTTTGAAAGGGGGTTTGGTAGCCTTCTTCATCCTCTCCTTTTAGGGATTCCTAATCTGGGCCTACCTCTTTTGCAAGCTCTCAGTGCTTGGTCGATACTTTCTTCTGCTATTTGTTTCAGCTTGAGGGTGTTTGGCGGTGTGGGTTTTGTTGGACTTTCATCCCCTCACTTTTGAGGAGGGATAATTCTGGTTGGGGTGTGGATTTTTGATGTTTTCTCTTCATTTGGCGAGTCATTCGGGTCTTCTTGGTTCCTTGAAATTTATCTGTACCGTTGTTAGGGCGTTGTGTGAGCATACTCTTGGCCGTAGATCGATAATTGTTTGAGACTATCTCTGCACTTCCGTTTTGTCGCTTCTCTCTTTGCCTTGTTTGCTGCTGCGATTACCATGCTTTTGTTTGATCGGAAATTCAGCTCTGCTTTTTTGATCCGTTAGGAGGAGAGGATCCTGTTCTGTTTCAGCATTTGTTAGAGTTTTTGGGCATCTGGAAGTATACGTTTTGATTTTGCCGGGATTTGGGATTGTGAGCCATATTTGTGTGACTTTGAGCAACAATGATTCTTCGTTTGGGTATTATGGGTTGGTGTTTGCGATGGGAGCTATTGCGTGTTTTTGGAGAATGTTGTGTGGGCTCATCACATGCTTGCGGTTGGTTCAAATGTCAGGACTGCTGTGGTTTTGGCTCTGTTGCTGGAGTTATCGGCATCCCTACGGGAATTAAAGTTTGCTGTTGGTTGTTTATGTTAGGTGGAACTCGTTTCCGACTTTGAGATCCTGTTCCGTGGTGGATATTCGGGTTCATTTTTCTGTTCACTATAGGTCGTGTGACTGGTATTATCCTGTCTTCTTCTATCCGGATAGTTTGTTGCATGGTACGTGGTTCGTTGTTGCTCATTTTCATTGTTTTTTCTCTGGGGTCCCGTAGATCTGTAGTGATATCTCTGCTGTGACGATGAATAAATATTTAATGGAAAATTACTTGTTGCAGGGTCATTGGGTGAGGTCGATGTCGGGGTTTGATCTTTGTTTCTTTCCGATGTATTATTTCGGAGCTTAAGGTCTTCCGCTTCGGGTGAGTAACTATGAACCCGCCTTTCAGTGGTTGAATAAAATTTCTTCTGTAGGGGCGTTGATCTCTGTTGTTAGTGTTTTTTCTTAGTTTTTATTCTGTGGGGATCTATTGCTGTGAGGAATATTGTTGTTGGTGTTTGGGGTATGGATTCTTCGGCGATCAGTACGTCAGTTATGCCTGTACCGCGTCATAGGTTTTACGTTAGTGGGCCGTCATGGTGGATTTCGTTTTGAGAAGTGTAGTTTATTGTTAGAATGCCTCTTTTTAAAGCAGCAGTGTGATCCTGTGATCTCATTGATTTTGAGGTTTTAGCAAATTTTATGTTTGGTGGGTATCGTACCTTCTGCATCATGATTCCTCAAAAGTGTTTAAGTATTCTGATGTATCGAAAAGCGATGATTTGGTCCTGTCTTGTGTTTAGAACTTAGTGGTTGGTGAGCAATCGAGGTTGAAAGATAGGTTCGACGGTGATATGCATTGCGCATCGTCTTTTAGCTATTTGCCGGAGTTTGTTTTTTGAGTTGTGGTCCTGTTGCTTGGATGTGGTGGGATGGTTAAGAGATCTTTTTAGGTTGATAGGGTGGCTGGGTTAGAGGTAATTTGTTCTACTTTCGTGTTATGACGATTGTTTCTAGTTTCGGGCTGTTTGGTTTGATGCTCGAGGTTTAGTGTGTAATAGTCTGTTTTTAGTTGTGAGATAATCAGCAGTTAGAATAGCTTTCTTCTTTCTCGAATATCTCCGGTCTGTTTCTGAAAAATATTTTTATCAGGAAATCTTGATGGTAG
The DNA here is from genome assembly GCA_008508345.1 of Paragonimus westermani. NCBI lineage: Eukaryota > Metazoa > Platyhelminthes > Trematoda > Plagiorchiida > Troglotrematidae > Paragonimus > Paragonimus westermani. The sequence goes on from QNGE01003990.1 coordinate 26,390, forward strand.
TGCCTACCGGTGTTTTTATAAATGGCCGCAGTATTTTGACTGTGCTAAGGTAGCATAATTATTTGCCTTATACCTGAAAGATTGTCTGAGTGGTTTGACAAGGGGATGTATTTAGATGGAAGCTATTTTCGAAATTCGGTGGCTGGTGTAGAGCCCAGCGATTTTTCACTAGACGGGAAGATCCCGAGCGCTTTAAAATTTTTCTGTTTACTTGGGGCACGGGCAAATGTATCATATACTTTTGGATCCTTTGGGGGAAAAGTTTTAGTTACCTCGGAGATAACTAGGTCTCTTTGCTATCTCGATGTTGACTTAGAGTTAGTATAGGGGTGTGTGAGCTTTTGTGTTTAATGTCCATTCGGCCGTTGTTCCCTTCACGAGTTGAGTTGAGACCGACTTGAGCCGGGTCGGTTCTTATCTTTTGTCGCTGCGATTTCGTACGAAAGGGCGATGTGTGTTTGCCCGGCCCACTCTCCAAGGGTGGGTTTGATAGTGTTTATCCTCGTTTTTAATTCAATTTAGTTCTGATCGTGGAAGGGTTTTAAACAGTGTTACATCGGTTTTGTCTGTTGATGAGGCGAGTAGTGGGGTTTTTGGTCTCCGCCTAGTGACTGGATTTGGGTTTATTGAGGAAACTCAGATAAGGCTGTTCTGGAGGGATGAAGAATTCGCATTGCCAGCATCCCGGGTTATTCTGCTGATCTTCTCTTTAGTTTGGCTCATATGTTTTTGGAATATCGGATATTCTTTGGGTAGAATTTTGAGTTTTGTTAAAATGTGTCTGCATCTCCTTTGGGCGCATTTTAGGAAAAAGATTAGAGACCCTTGTACCAGGTGATAATATTTTGTGACCATGGTGGAAACTAACATGGTTTGGAAGCTGATGAGGTTTTTCTGGGGGAGTATGTGGCGTAGAAGATGATCCGCTTAGGATCGGTTCATCATTATTCGTTAGTGCATGTCCGGTTCAAGATTCGTGTTCTGTGTCAAAGAGTGTTGTAGCTTGGTTTAATCTATGTCAGTGTGCCGCCGATGTGATGGTGCTTGTGCACTACTGCTGGAATGCTGTTCGTTGTAAAGTGAAAATGTTTAGGACTCGAAAGTGGGTGAATTGAGGTTTGTTCTATCGAATTTGGATTCAGTTGGGAAATATATCACCGATCACCCAGGGTGATAACTGTGGTTAATCGTAACATGGTAATGTCGAGGAACCGGACATTAGTTGGCACTATTTCGGGGAAGAGAGTATCTATGCACGCGAATACATTGTTATATTCTGGAATGGTTGGGTATATCTCTTTTTCGTCTGCCTTTATCACTATGTGGGTTCCCTTAGTGTTGGATTGGCAGTTATGCAAAAAATTGTGGAACTGTGGCTCTTCGTAAAGAGAGTGATTTATTGGAGATTTCGGACTGTTATTCTAAGAACCTGTGTAGGGTTTCTTTGTTTTTCAATCTGGACTGTTTGGGTAAAGATTTGGTGTTGAAAATGCGGGATCTAATCAAGATAGTTGGTCGGCAACGTTGCTGGAGCTATGATCTAAAAGATGGACAGGGTTTTTACGATTCTGTGACAAGGGACTTCATTGTTGATGTGGGTAAGCCTTTGTGCATTTATGCTGATACTTCTTACAAACTCATTATCATGTTGAGAGATGTTATTCCTTTTTTCCTCCTGCAGTTAACTCAAAGGTGGATGGCATACGCGGGCGATCGAATAAATCCTTTTTTGTATGAATGATATAGGTGTCTTTATTGGCTATTGTGGGGAGTTGTGTGTTGCAGGCACGCATTCATGCCTATCATAATGGAGGCTACTGAGAGGGCTTTTGTTGAGGGTTGTGAATGGGGTTTGGTGTTTCTGAGACTTTACTTCTCGAGTTTGACTGGGTTCTCATTTGTTGGACATCCTGTGGTTTATTGTATTCTGTTGTTGACGAGTGTGTTGGGTGTTATGGGTTATTTTTATACAGTTTTGGGGATGTCGCGGTATCTTGTGACGTTCTGTTTGGTTTATGTGGGTGGCATATACGTTTTGTTCACTTTCGTCTCCGCCCACCTATCTCATCCGATCTCCGTGAGATGTAGGAGGGGTTATGTGTTTTTTAAAGATTTTTTACTATTTCTGTCGTTCTTCAGCGGGATGGCCGTTTCTGGTATGGATAGATTTTGCGAGGGGATCTATTACCTGTGTTCCTATTTTGAGGATTTTCTTACTGTTTGTTTTGTTTAATTGTGGTGATCGGCTTCGTGGGAGTTAGTGCTGTTTTGGATGAAAAGGATGCTTTCTTCCGTTAGATTACCGATTTGGTATAGATTTGGGTACGTGAGATAGTGAACCATGAGGGGGCTTCCCAGTCGGAGAAGTGCAAATGGTTTAAGAATGCCAGATAAGATGGGTTTGGTTCAAGATGGCTGTTTTTTCTTCTTGTGCGTAAGAGTTATTCAAAAGGGTTTTGAAGTCCTCTTTTTCATTTGGTTGGCGATGCTCGCTTGTGGCAGGGATGATGGACATGGGTGCCAGATAAGATGGGTTGGCTTTAAGCATCAAATGTGGGAGCTTCTCCCCATGTGTGTCTGATATCTCGGTAAGGAGTAATACATTTCGGCCGTGGTTGTGGGTTATGGTTCAGCTCTATCAGGGGTGTTGAGGTTAGGAGTAGTGGTTGTTTTAGATGGTTTGGCGATTGGAAGGATGGGTTTAAGAGATTAGGAGGTTTTCTGTGAAATTTCGAGGATATGGCTGGAAGGAATATGTGGAGATGCTAGTATTAAACTAATTTGGTCAAGTTTGCCTTCTTATGCTTTTTTGTCGTGTAAGACTCGCTCCTTTTTATGTCATAGTTACCTAGTGGGGTCATAAGAAGAAGAGGGAGTGTGACTGTTTTCTCTGTTGGTTTGGTTCCCAGTGGGTATGGGGGTCTTAGTACTTAGTGATAGTTTTGTCCTATTCCTGGTTATGTTGGAATATCTCGGATTGGTGAGTTTTCGGTAATCCTGTTTGACTCTAACAGGGATAGTGCTCGGTCTGCCTTTATTGCCTTGTTCGCACCACTTGGACGGTTTTATGTCCGGATGTGCCCACCCGTTTTATTCTGATTGACTTGTATTCACATACACGCGAAGGTGGAATAAAATGGACGTGACAACCAACCTAGCTGTGGCATCAAAGGGTAGCTGATGGCCGATTATACACAAAGCTCCTCACCAGTGTAACCTGTGAGTAATTTGCACGTATGCGGCAAGGTATTATTTTCTGTTTCATTTTTACCTTCCGTCGAATTCCGCTGTTTCCCCACTTTGAGTGTGATTTTTCAACCATCTTCTAGTCTTTCTTCCCGCAATATCGCTGATAGAATTGGTCGCATATACGGATGCGCGCTATCTGCCCAGGTCAGTAATCCTACTCTTGTAAATTCGGCTAGCGTTGCGGCGCTTTCAGTCCAAGAGAATACCTTCCGGTTCACAAATGCGTCGCGAAATGAACCATTATAATAATTATTACCCTGTGATGACCACGTTTACCGTTCTTGTGATCCAGGGAGTAACGGCGTGATTAGGTCTGTCGGGAGTAATTTCCACCCAACTCCTGCGGCCAAGGATGTGCAGACTTGAAGTCTTCTGACTTATATGTGACCATAAAGTGGGCCATAAATAACAGAAAACCTTTACGAATCATGGCTAACTAGCTTTCCGTTTCTTTCCTGGAAAATTAACCATGCTACGGAAGACAGCGACTAGGCAGTATGGAGCCCGCCTCCAGAAAACTCAAACTCTTAAACACACTAAAACTGAACCAACAACATTACGCCCCCCATCAACCTTTTAACTAAAAACACTCATCAAACAAAATCACACCGGACCAATTCAGAAAAGTTCCTAACAAGCATAGCTCCCTTATCAAGGGAAATTTCCTACAATACCATTCTACCAACCATCTAGAAGACTTCACCGGAAGCATTCTCAAACGATCAGAGTAAACATAGGTTAGGAAGAAAGCCATCCAAAATCTAACGAAAATCTGACCCCATAACAATAAGAGACGGCCAAAAAAAGACCATGCTTCCTAAGAAACACTCATGAAGGGTAACCCAGAAGAAGAAAAGATCAAAACACTACAAAACGGGGCCTGAAACCTCTGCGTGCCGTTGACAGTAAACAACAACAGATCTCTGACTACCACCAGAATGAGACGTGAGATCCCCACCGGATATAAATGACACTTACACACACCACGCGTAAAAGTTGCAACAAACAGAGCCCCAAATCACCAAAAACAAAAAACAACAGACCAGGAAATATTGTCACACGTAGATAGGGCCGTTACCCTTACCTCTTTGAAGAATAAAGCACGTACACCCCTTACAACAACCGTCGAGATGCAAAACAGAGGCATAAGACTTTTCACGGCAGGCACCAAGAACTCCCGATGATGCAAAACAACCAAATCCCCTCAGCAACAAACGTAGAAGAATGCACAAGTGAACTTACAGGCGTTGGAGCAGGCACAGCCTCCAAAGTCAAAAAATAAAGTTTAAATGACAAGGAGAAAAAAAGGAAAAAACGCATAAATCTCTCCAGCATACAGCACCTCAGGGTTTTTCGGAGAGATATGTGATTTTTTCTACGCTTCTGTGCTTTCAACAACGTTCCAACTTTCCCGACCATCTGTCAAGCCACCAAAGACTGCATGCATGACACCGAGGAGGTTTTACTACTGTCACCAATGTATTCGCGCATAATTTAGCAAATGTAGTTTGCTTCCCATCGAAGTTGAGCATGTCCCTGCGAATCTCTGTCTCATCGGTGTTTGCCGTACGTGGTTACATGTGACACGGACTACTTCAAGTGGCGTGATGGAATGGCAAGCATGTGCATACTAACTTATGCGAGTGTATGTTTTCAGTACACGTCTGCATGCTGACGGCGAAAAGACAACGTGGTACGGCTGTTGTGTGTGAAAACATTGGTGATTATTGATACGTAACGTCGGCATGTGCTAAGGTTGTCCGGTCGTCATATGTGTATGACTTGTCAGCAGGGTTAGTAACCTTCCCCATGGTAGATTCCAGCCTGTGTCCATCTTTTCCGTTGTAATGGATCTAAGGAAGATAAAAACCACTGACGCCGGAAAGCCTCAATACCAAGGCGTCCAAGTCCTTCAAATTGTTGGCGCACGGACTTCAATACCTTTTCCCTCGGGCTTAACTCGTCCCGTACATTGGGCTTGTTTCCTTGCTGTTTTGTGAGCGCTCCGTATTGAACGTTTAGGGTATAGAAGCGCTCCGTAAACGTAAGTGGCGATTCGCTCTGTTTTATGAAATCCGTTTCAAGGGGACCTTTGAGCAATCGGCTTCACTAAAGACTGAAATAGTTCTTTGGTGGTTATATTCATCGAGTCTCCCATCCTTGCCTCATCAGGCTGTGCGGCAAAGAGTTTCGTCTGAGATTCAATGTGACATGATATATATTTCAATACACTCATGGGAGCATATACACGGAAATTTACAAGCTTTATACTAAACGCCACAAACTGTGCCTTCTTCGAGTGGAATGTGGATCACGATTAAAACCTCTCCAAATTCTCCGACGGAAGGGGTTTGTTAGTAGATGCTTCGCAGAACTCCGCTTTCTGCTCCTTCCTCCAGCAAAACCAACGATCACACCAGAGTACATTTCCTCCTAAACTTTTAACCAAACAATACAGAAATATGATAGAAGGCGAGCGAACACCGACCACCTTCTGCACGCACATCACATCTCCCACACTTGTTATCGACCCGCCTGTGTGTTCAACGCCATCCATGCCAGATAAAACTTCAGTAGCTCCGGAGACATTTTATTGCCCAACTGCTCGAGGGTTTCGTGTCAACAAGCAGAATTTCCACACTAGTCGATAATTTCACAAAATTTTGGAACAATGAGTGAAAATGATTGACGAATTATGAATCATTGCCTGATGGGGATTTGTGTCCAAACTCCGAAGCCATAACATTTTCTTGCTTTCTCTTCACCATATTTTGTCACTAGCCGATGTAGCTTACAAAAAATGACACTACAATAACACGTTATACCGGTTTTAAAAAATCGACTGGATACATCAAAGTAAGGACAGCACATACCAATTAAGAGCGGGCGCGCAGGGGTAACTTTGTAACATAAACAAACACAAAATGTGCAAAACAAAAACGGTTACGTAGCTGAGCCGTTTGTTTCATGAATGTCCACATAAGTCGCAGTGATTACAACTGTCCGAAAAAACTCCGAATACTTGACTGCAGGGACTCACGATAAATCAATGGCCACGATACGCGACTAGCAGTCAGAGTCCGCTGCAGATTCGACCCGGTTGCTGCAACTGCTCTTATGTTCATCTGGGCGATCTAAAATCATGTCTACATGTGATTGTGTACATCGCATGACACCGAACACCTTGTGATGTAAATATATAAATAACGCTCACTACCTTAACTATGAGACCCTGGGCGAGGACGGGTAGTTTGACTTGCAACTTGTTTGAGATTATACCTACAGGAGTGATTATGAACGCAAGCGTATCTAACTGTGCAACATGTCACTCCTCAAAATAAAACATGAGACAGTAGCTATGACCGCTGTTCACCTGAATTCTGATACATACACACCTTTGAATTCAGTATGTGAAACCGGGTCGCGCATCCCTATTGTCTAATATGATAATTCCGCATATGGTTGAATAAGGTTAGACAAGGTGGACCCAGTGCCTCAAGGTCAATAACGCGTGACTGTGGCTACCAGTACGTTGATGAAGCCCTTTCAGCAGTCGGTTATGGGTAAAAATCATGTAAAATAGCAGGCTGAGGTGAGGATTAGATTTCACGACAAACCGATTGCCAGAATCAGTTAACACAGTGAGCAAAGTAAATTAATACACTTGAGGAATCTCGTTTATTAATTTGTGCGAACTGCATATGTGGAGAATTTCAAGATGTAAATGACGTACACGTTCATGGAACTTTATGAAGCCACACTGCTTTCCGTGAAACCCTGAAACTGGCACCTCGTTAACTCGGTGAATGTGCATTCTGCAGTTAACGTTACCCAATTTACACGACATTTTTGTTCCTGGCCAAAGCTTGCGGTTATATCATTCAGCGAGACTCAGTAAAGGTTATTGCGAAGAAGTCCAATAAATACACAAACTCCAAAAACGGATGTGACTTTTTCCATTCTCGTGAGTCAATTCACGAGCAACCTATCTCGCTGTATCTTGCATCCACGTGCAGAGGGTGGATACAGGGCGTACGCAAATTGTGTCGGAGTAACTTTCCAAGATGCACCCAACTTCACTATCAGTACGTTTTCACTATGCACGTGGTGCTGCCACCGTATGCCACAACCACAGAGGCGATTCACAGGCACAGTCGCGTTGTCTATTAACGAGTGACGGGCAGCAAAGATATCTTAGATTAACAAAGGTGGACAGGGCTTTAACGATACGTTAGCAGACCTTTCGACTAGCAACACTAGCTGTAGTAAAACTTTCCCGGTAAACAGGATGTCCCATTATGTTTATAAGTGCTGAACCATTTTTCAATTTATAAATGACGTGTGGGATGAACGTCATGAAAAACCCCCTGTGAATTACTAAGGTTTTTGCTGTGCTGCATCAGAAGAACCTTACTTGTGTCTCACTGAATGTTATTGGTGCCGTTTTACTATAAAAATGAGCATCCTGGCATCCTTGTACCTCGTTGTTGTGTAGACGTTTGTTACTCACAAATTGGAGGCCAGGCGTTTAGCCGTTGTTTTGTTGTTCAAAAAAACGCTTGGAGTTTACTTGAAATCCTTCGATGTCACTGGCACCAACCTCCGTGTCAACAGTCCAATGCTGGAACGGTACACTGTCTGCACATGATCGTAGAGCAGGACAGTGGGGCGCTTTTTTATGTATGACCGGAATTAGTTGCTTGTTTAGCCCCCGTCAATTGCTCAGTCAAGAGCTATTCATAAGATGATGTATTTAAAGAACTTGTCCCGTCAACCCGTTGAAACAGATGGCATTCTGGTCCAAACAAAGGTTTACTGTATTTCACTGGAGGAGAGATGAGTTAACGGTCACACACAAGAATGACAGAACTGTGACACCCACTGAAGGTACATATCGTAAGATTTCTATCCCTGTCACATGGATGTTAATATAGTTCACCGCCGGAATTTTTGCTACAGCAGCTAACGGTTGTTCAGACTGTTCTAATTTAAACGGTCACAGTGAACTCTTTAATCGGCATTATGTGGACTCTAAAAAAAGTCACGCCAAATGATTGTAGCGAGTCCACCATATGTCAGGCGTAGGTAACGCCTGGTCCATATGTACCATGGCTAGAAACCATTGGTAGTAAAACGCCCAAGACATAAGTTACGATGCAAGCATTGGGGAATTTGCTGCCTACTTTTCATGACTGCTGATCTTCCAAACGGACTATCAGAAGTGTTCTGTAAACTTGAAATACTGGGTTCTCTTCGGTAACTTCTACGTTACAGAAAGAAGGCATGTGTTGCGATATGCTAACAGTTCGTTTACCTAGTTCTAAAATACCCAATGAATTCATGAGAACAACACAGTAGCAAATAAGACTTGTGTTTCTGTGTTTGATCATCAGACTAAATAAATATGAAATGCCGAGGCTGTTAGTATCCAAATGTGCAACCCTGACCTTCTGCGCTCAGAAGAAGTTTGTGGGGACACTTGATCCTCCCTGGCTCACAATCAATCAAGCCCATAATGTGGAACAGTGATAGCGTAACTGATAACAAATAGCCGTCCATAGCCTTTGCTGGGCATTTTTCTGACTTATTTTAGTTAATGCTTTCGTATTTATTGTGCAGTAATTAGCCCGGTGATCAAACACAGAAAACAAGTCTTGCTCGCCACTTTGTCGTTCTTATGATTTCGTTTACTCTCAGCTGCAAAATTGAAACACGCAGGTTATATACGATAGACAGATAGAGGTAGACAAGGTATGGGCAGGCACCGAGGTTATATCATCAACATCACGGCAACCTGGTGGGTTGCTTCAATCATTTTTATGCGCATAGCGCCCGCTGGTGAGTTCTGATCAACACAGCTCCGCTGAAGTCCAGTAGCTTCGTGTTGTGATTGCGTAACGATATTTTGAATGAGCTAAGTGGATCAACCTGGTGACCTGTTATAATGAGGTGTTTAGCAATCGATGCAGGATTTCCGGCAACGGATTCACCGGTTTGAGATTTTGTCAGTACCTGTTTTAACCAGTTCAGGACGTGTTCTGCCATTCGCCAAAATAGTTGTCCATCTGTTCCGTTTATGTAAGCGTCATTGCAACTGCAAGTGAACTGATGGACAAGGTGAGAGACAGAGTAGTTAGACAAACTGCGTTCGCGATTATGTAAAACTGGTCTTTTGGTGGTTTGAACCAACCTTAATTGGAATCATACAGTGTATGCTATCTGGACCACATACTTCGTAAACCATACTGTGCATTGGTTATCGTGAGGGATGGCGGCTGGATGAATCCGCAAAGTGACCAATGACGCGGTCACCAGCTAGGAAAACCCTGGCCACTCGTTGAGCAAAGGTGATGATATCGCCTGTTAGATTGGTGAGTTTGCCACTATCAACGCTAAAGAACTTGAACTTGCTTCGACATGACGATGTGTCGCAGCTTAGGGTCGTAAGGCTATTGACGGTCTGCTTTATGAATATCTCCTACTTCGCATAATTTTTCCTTGTACCACACTTGTACCAATTTATTAACTTGCCGTTCCGTAAATTACGATCAGAATCAAGAGAAGTTCGAGTCAAAAGGTTGATGAAGAGGGTTCGAATTTGAAAATGTGTGTACATATCCACGCAATATGATAATATCTATCAGACTGTTGTGGTTCGTGAATGCCTCGAAAATTCGGTTATGCAGCGTTTCCCCGAAACACATGTCGCCATTTCAGTCTACTAATCAACATGATACACGCCAGCTGCTCAAGCGAATTACTTCACTTACTGTAGCCGTGATGGTGTGCGTGACTGGCCTTGAGGTATAGTGTGTGTGTGGCAGTGACTGAAGCATGTCACTAGCTCAATCGGAGGTTAACTTAAGCCAACAGCCGGATAGAGTGCAATTCATCGATGAAACAATAGCATTGTGTAAAACGTATCACGGAGGTTGATTATTTGCGCGAACAGACCCAGGAAATAAAGAAACACAAGAAATCAAAGCGTGTACTACAATCGGTCCATCGAGAAGGAACAGTGGTGCAAACTACAACGGTTCGACCGTGTAGAAACTACTGCTGATCCACTCGTGGCAAACGGATAATAAAACAATGAAAACAGTCACAGTGGAGAAAATTAACTTCGCCGATCGGTGAGCGGTAGAACAACCTCATTCCGACACATTTATTTGTTTGATAACGGATCTTAGTGTGGATTTGAAACGTCGCAATAAATCGTCCACCACTTAGTGTCTACCATCTTTCTCAATTTATATATATATATATATATATAGTTTCAGCTAGAACAGATGGCAATCAGAATCCAGCATATGGTCCTCATTGAGAGGACATAACACTGCAACGGGTATTTTGTTAGTTCATCACCGGATTGCTATGGTGAGGTGTAAACAACGACGATCGCATGGACATATAGCATAGCAAACAAAGCATTCGTGACCGAAATAGCTACAAATAAAGTACTGAACGGCCGTCTGCTATAAACTGATGACCGGCACATTTGCTTGTGAACCATGTCGGCTCCGCGTGAGACCATTTAAATAGAGGAAAACACGAGAAACATAACGAAGCGATTACAAATTTTCGTTCGGGTGATCGCATAAGAAATTAGACTGCGAAGCATAAAAATATAGCCTAACCGGAAAGTGTCATACTACTTGACACAGAAACAAGGTCCAAATTATGACGAACGGCGAAACCCGATACAACACAATACAGAATTGAAAACTGAACCTTGTACATATGTGTTCGTATAAACGCGCACAACAGGAATGAGGTGAACACCCACGTCGAATTCCGATGAGGTAACTACATCCAGCGTATCCTTTGTTGTGAACTTATACTGTAATTTTACTCCAAGCCAAACGACTCAAGATTGTGCAACCCGGATAACAATAGCCCAATCGGCAACGTTGGCCGATTTACAGCCTTCTGATCAAAAGTTCACGTCAAAATTATGTATTTTTAGTAAAACTACACCGTAGCACGCACAATTAGTTTTGTAAAAAGAAGAAGGCAGTTTTACGACGAAGTCAAGGAATACATGAGATAATAGATCGCACGTGACAATAACTGATGTTGGCTACATTACAAGCACTCAAAGTTTACAACAAGCTATTGTTGAACAAACGCTGTCAACAAAAATTGAAACAAGTTCGACTACGGCAAGGATAAGTGTATAGCCTAGTAGACCTTAAATAGATGTTTGTTAACTAAAATACCTGTATATTGTTAATGTTCTACCATGGACAAGAATGAACAAAGCGCTATTACTGAATTCAAGTAGTACTACTCCGAACATTAAGTCGACAATACATTTCGAAAAGTGACACTACGGTACTTCGAATTCCGTCTCATAGTGAGGACAATTAGAAATGCTCGGCAACATTTTAAACCCAGGTATGTTCACCGCATGCAGTGGTGTAAAGAGGGGGGAAGCAACACTGTAACGGCGAGGTACTTACCGGAACCAAGAACGTTCGTCCCGGCTAGAGAAGATTTTTGCCGCGACTTGATCACACTGCCAAACACCCCGCCAGACCTCTCCGTATCGACCCTCGCCAATCCGCTCTTCTAGCTGTATCTGGCGAGCAACTGTGCGCTGAACTAACAAAGCAACTCCGGAACCGGAGCCGCTACACGTCTCTTCTAGTAAATCACGTAGTGTGGGTGAAACCGAGCTGCCGCCGGTGCTCGTGAACGGAGCAACGCCGGCAGGTGAGGCTGAATACAGACTTGTATTCAAAGGAGTTAATGTGGTCCCGCCCATACCGCTGCTCCCAACAAAACTCAAACTACTGGCCCCGTGTGCAGCGTAAGTACTGTTGGGAGCGATACTTCCAGACACCTGTGTAACGGATGGTGTGTGTGGCTTTCCGTTTCTGAGAAGGCTGTTGCCCAGTTTGTTCAAGTCGGCACTGGGTGAACAACCGTCTACTTCTGCCAGGTCGGTATTCCATTTTCGACATCCCGGGCCTCTTCCTATGAAGTATCAAAGTAAACAATTAAGAAATTACAGTAATTGACAGCATATCCTCTGATAATAATAATCTACTCAGTGACAAAACGAAGCGACCTCCCCAGAAGAGTCAAAGTGCTGTGAGATTGCTAGCACAAAAACATCAAAGGGAAGAATATGCAGATACGTGTTAGGACCGACTGAACATCTACTCACTCAGAGTATGTAAAGTTATCCGGGGCCATTGTTGAGAATGGAAGGTTCGCACTCACAAGATAACTTATGCACCAACTGACCCACTTTCGATAACAATTACAGGAATGCAATCTGAAACATGTAGGTGACCGGACTCGAAGTCGCAGCTATATAACTGGCAGCCAGGGTTGTAATCACGGACCTACAACGAGTTCTGGTTTCCAAATTCAGCGCCTCAATGTCCAAAGGGATGAATAAAAACACCTTTAACAGGCCCCGATAAACAAGTTAACGGCTTGAAGTATCGGGCGAAAGTTAGCATTAGAAGCACGGAGCTCGCTATTTACCGTTGAACCAAATGCATAAGCATGGTTCACAGCTCGAGAACCGAAAACATTTGTCAATCGACTATCAGTATTGAGCGTTTGTCAACGATTATTCGTCAAGAACGGACTGAAACCCAGAGTGGTGTCCATCATAGATTAAATCCTTCATCGCTTGACATCGCGGGCACCAGAGCCTGACAACTGACTGAAGTATGACCTTTCAGGAACATCGAGGGCGCAGATAGACGGCCGAACTAATTTCTTACTGATACATCTTAGTCTCGTGACCATGTAACTGAAGATTTACCCTGATGAAGGTCGAACACAATAACCGAAAAGTTGGAGTTGAAATTGCTTTAAAACAAGGCCATCACTTATTTCTTGGATAATTTCATCAACGCATGAACAAATATAGAGCTCAACATTATTCATGGCGAAAAATGTCAACCAGTAGAGAAAATAGAGGCCACTTTGGAAATCTCTACCCAAGTGTGACCATGTCAAAAACCGGTTTCCGTCCGTTCGACCCACCAACAACTTCGTTATCGGCTAAACACTCGACAGACGAAACGAATTATAAACAAGTAATAAGGATAAGTCACCATAAACTTCAAGTTGAATTAAAACCTCAGTAACTGAAAACGGAGCGCATAATGATCAAACCAACAGCAACGTTTGTAAATTTAAGCTTGAGGCTGGAACTCGAGCTACCTTGAACGCTAAGTACGTCAAAATTAGCCATACACGGCAAGTGTGAGTTATTAGTTAACAGGATAACAATCGTCGGCTTGGCATGCAAATGGCAATAATCACTAAGCTGATCGTGTAAGGACCAGCAATGTCACGGCATCAACCTCACATGGTTTGGAAATCTCGAATGTAAAAATACAATGTCAATACACGGATTGAACTTGTTTTCACGGCTGCATACAAGTAATTATTAATGGAGAAAATGTGACTGCAACTAAAAGTGACAACAGCACTGTGTGATGCAAACAAAAACCCCAGTAACCGAGATCACACCCGAAATAAACGAAACGGTTGCTGAGCACGTGTGCATAAAAGTTACTACAGTTTGCACCTGGAGAATATCGGGTGACGATTTGTGAAACACATATTGGCAGTATCTACGCCGGAGGTTGAGTAGGACCCATGTGCAACAATAAAATTACATGCTTTTGGCGTCCGGCAGATACTAACTAAACGATACCTTGGAATCAAAAGAGGACGACTAAAAGTCAAGGCAGAGGTAAGAGAGCAAAAATTTCATAGTTCCCACGCTACAGTATGTTCACTGTTATGTGACAGATAAAAACACAGGTGGGCTAAAAACCTTTAGGCCGCTGGCGACTAGACAGGGGAAGCTACGGCAGCTAAGCTAGATGCAATGCTCATGCGATTAATAGACGGGAATCCACCAGTTTGTAACATCCTCGAAGATTGTATAGCGAAAAGCACTAAGCAAAATCCATATACAGTGAGTCGTTTGGGGTGACATTTACTGGAAGTGTACAGCTGTAAGGCAGTTCCTCCGATGGAAAAAACATCAGCTTTACCTATAAATGGCCATTCCGGGGTTGCTAGGTAACTGCAAACATAAAGTCCGCGTTCTCACAACATACGCCTTTGCATTAAGTGGTTTAAGAGTTCTACAACTGAGTTTTGCTGTTTCAGCCGGATGATTCGGAAGATGAGAACAAAAGCAAGGTTTCCGGAAACTTCGAAAGCAAGTTGTGAAAAGTTCGCGATTGACAAGACGCTAGAAACGTTCTTGCAGATCAGCACGTCGAAGGCAGATATGGGGATATTTCGGGCTTTGTGGTGGCTGATGGTGAGCAGCGAAAGCATATAAACATCTATTGATCAGCTGTGCATTCCCTCGGCGCCACCTTCTCGAACTACTGTGCCAACATTTCTGGAAGAAAAGGTTAAAGATTTTAGCCAAAATTGCCACGAGATGATTCGAATAATCGATTCACCTTCTCAAACTGTATCATTATCTGTACACATATCCGCGAATGAAATGAGTGTCCGCGAACGCTATCGCAGAAAGGAGTAAGCAGGCCAAAAATGGTGATAAAACGTGGAACACGAAGGGCGATGACAACGAAGGAAAGAAAGAAAACATTGGTTCTACATTGCACCTGATTTCCAAATTTCTCATTTTGACATCCTAATCTTTATGAAAGTATATGACGACAGGCAAAGACGGTGGCGACAACCACAACATACCCATGAATGACTACATGTGATCACATCCATCAGTCTTTGACAAACGATATTCAGCATATTCTGGATCAGGACCAACACAGGCGATGACTCAAGTCAATTTTTTCATACTCCGACGGTCACTCCCTGAAGTGTTTACCTGTTGTCTATCTCAGCTGCGTGCCAATAGGGCGCGATTTGGTAGACGTCGGGTGGGCATGTGTAAAACGTGCGTGAGACTCGCTAACCAGTGAACTGAAACCACTTCGCATAAATAAAGGCAATCTGTTCCCACCACACACAACACACTACTACCCATGTAGTAATATCACTACATACGGAAAATGCTCTACAGGTAACGCTTATCACGAACAGAAACTATGAACATCGACAGGAAGCGGTCATGTTTCACGATTGTACAACACTATAATAGAGTATCACTAAATACCATGTCTTGTAAAGAGCCGGACGTTACGAAGGAATCGGAAGAGCCACGCCTCAACGGAAGCCGACTGTGCTCTAGTGGCATGTAGGGAAATCTACTTTCCAACACCACCGCCAAGTGTGGTACAACCCCCAGGGTAAAATAAATTCAGCCTGCCTACCTACGGTGAGCGCAAGCACAAGACCTGACAATCTTGTAGTACTCTGCGTTTAAATGGTGAAAACCATACACAACATTGTGAAACCTTGGTCACCAAGCGGTCTAAGGCGTTTCGGATTGACTGTTGATTGTCCCTGAACAAGGGGATGTCATCTACATATTCCACGGAACTGCTTCCAGGGAAAATGCCCTGATATCATTGGCAAGGCCGTACAAGAGAATGTGTACTACACTGTTGACTGTAAATTCAGGAATGAGAAGAGGTGGGACGGCGTTAATGCGCTCCATTAAAGACAGAGGGGCGACGACGGTAAGCCATGCGCACAAAATCGATTCAAAGTTTGACCGTGTAATACATCAGGTACGTTATTCCCCAAAAAGCAATCGTAGAAAACAACCGTGTAGACACAACTGAAGGCCATCTTGATGTCTAGGAACACGAAAACTGCTGACCATCGGTAGAGATTGAGGAGTATGGGCAGATGACAGAGGGTTAAGATTTGGTCAGCGCACTCACGGACTGTGTGGACTACGATTTCCTCCCCGAGATGCTGCACTGTACCTGCGGAGTAAAACGCACACCGTCAGCTTAGGTGCAAACGAAATCAGACTATGCTCCTAGTGATCAGTGCGCCCCTCGCTTGGACCTTTCGCGAAGTTGAAAATAATTATTTTTCTGAAGCAAGGGGATTAGATTAACATTGTCGATCCCGCAGAACAGACTGAACGGCTCTCCACTGACCATTCCTAAAAATGCAGGAGAGAGATCGTGAGGTTTGGGTGCCACGCCGGGTTTATTCATCCCGATTTAATTTCGCAACTCAGTTTCCGTAACGGGGCACTATGTGACGGGGCGTAGCGAAACCGTAACTCAAAGTGGCTGGCATAAAGTACAAAGTGTAGCGTTGCTGGAAATGTTCGGTACAACAGTTCAATTATGATTGGGGACAATAGATCAAGTAAGCCCCATCACCTATTTAACTAAGATCGAACAGCTTGGTATCAGCAGCCCGGAAAAGAGCAACAAACTTCACGTCTCATCTTTGCTACATGCTACGATCATTAGGTTTCGCGACCCTGAAGTAAGCCTCTCTGAAGTTCACGTTTCCTGAGACGAGTGGATGATTGGTTGCAGCCAAGGTGCTTTTCAATCGACCGGTGGAAAATGAACCATCTTTTACACATGTGTTCTCACTAAGGCCGACTCGCCGCCCAGTACAACCACGGATCAGAGAAAAAATCCCTCTGGTATTTCGAAGTAAGAAGGCTTTTTCCATCTCTTTCGACTGCCCAACAAAGTAGTGTTCACAGTCTCTGCGCAAGCTTTTAGTCAGCTGGCGTTTAGGTTCCCGAAGTTCTCCGTCATATTTAGCACCGGGTGGAATCGAGCGACGCTTGTCCATGGGGTTTATCGACGTGACAGAAATCCAGTCCTGTCGCGACTGAACAGCTCCTCCGGAACATACCCCTTCAGAACAAGCCCTCCTAACTGTTGCGAATTGCTCCCGGTGTTCGTTAGGTCCTCTCATCCGGTTCGAACTGGACCATACGTTCACCAACGCTTCCTGGTAAGCGTTCTTTACACTTTCCTCGTTCGAATGCCAGTTAAGTATCTTGCATTAACAGGTGTGTGACCTCCAGGGCAAATGATAAAGCAGAACGGGCAGGCACAACAACATGATACGAGTCGAGATGGTTGCTCCAAAGTGCCCGTCAGTGGCTGACTGTTACATTACCCTGTTTTGGAATGCGGTACTCGAAATACAAGGACCGCGGGATGCGCACAGCTGAAGCAGTCTTTCGTTATTGCCAGTGCGTTGTGCCCGAACATCAGACACCTTCCAGTTGCTTCTATTCCGGAGAAAGACGACCGAGCTGAGCATTCAAATTGCCTGCAAGTATGATTATGTCTGAGTGTTTAGTCTGCTTCAGGTCAACGAGGGCGTCAGACAACGCACCCTTGGTAACATCTGGACAGCCGCTTGTTGGAGTACACACCAGTATAACGAATGAACAACGCATTTCTGATCTGAATCGGTAGACTTTAACTGGTGTATTTAGTCTGAGAGAAACATGCGACTGTTCACTGGGAACCAGTCAAGCAAACATTGCTCTGCTCAAAAACTCAGTGTGATTCCCACTCCAGCTCGACCATGAGATTCAGCTTCGGCGTCACTATAAAACCCCGAGACAGATGCGTTTGGATCGAGAGTTATCTAGAGGTGAGCTCGAATGAATAGCTGCGCTAGAATCGTAGACCAGCGTCTGCGACACGCAAGTCACATCATGCTCCAAAGTTGGAAGATTACTCGCCAGAACAGCTTGCTGATCGACTTTTCTGAGAGTGCAAACGGTGAAGGTGCCAATGTTTACGAGTTGTCTTGGCCTCGGAAAATAATCACCACGCGAAGGTACATGGAAGACTGAAGATTTGGGGAAGGAGGTGAAATAGTAGAAAAAACTGTGGTGAGTAAATAGTGTCACTGTCGAGAGAATGGTAAATTGTGACACATCCCGGTCATTCATATCACGGTAGGAGGTTGATAGGCGGGACCAAACCTCGAGTTTCCGACGCGACAGTCTGGCGTGAGAGGCAACAGGATACAGGGTTATTTTGGGGACCCTATTCGGAGCCAGTGACTGAAGATTCTGACACCTAGCATCGAGGGGCTTGTCTATCCCGAGGGCGCAATGGATGTACTCAGAGTTACACCAAGCTTTCGACCATATTGGATAATACACTGACGGTCACGGTCAACCGTTGGACGATCGGGATGTTCTTTGTCTGAGGATACGTTTTCCAATCCCGTTCTTCCTGTTTTGGTATACGGCAGTGCCGCAATTGAAATACTTTCGCTGTATGCTCATAGGGTCGCGCCTCGTTAACTAAGCACTCCTACGCGGTCAGTAGTGCGACATACAGTCCTGTGAGTGTACCTGCTTTTTGTCTGACTGCTCCCCTTTAGCCTGTCTGGCAGAGTTGCACCTGAAGGAAGCGGATTCTTAGTCAGTACAGCCCTCCTGATGGAAAAAGTGCACAAGGCTGACCACTGTGCCAACGCAGCGGAGTAGGTCGGGTTGATGTAAGCTGATTGGCGGAGAGAATGTTAGTCAGACAGGAATTTTGTTGATATCTTCTTTGCGAACAGACCACGTTTCTGAACTACAGAACAAAACGGAATGCACACAAACCACAACCTAACGTTGCACTTCATCCACGCTTACCTTAACGGTTTGCCAGTTATTAGCCCACGTGAAGAGCACGGCGACCGACAGAGAAGTGACTTTAAAAATAACAACTTACGTGTATAAGTGAATTTCTGGTCAAATCGCAGTCGTTTCAGGACACCATAATAACGGGCACGGTATCTGACGGTATACGAGAAAAATTAAGTTACATGCGAGTTCCCGAGTTCATCAATGTTCACCCGCAATTTAATGCCAAATCTAGGCGATCAACTATTGCTGACATTTTATTCCGAAGGGTGTTAGGTTGAAGCAGTCAAAATCGTGCCGTGTCGTCCGCAACAACCATCCAATCGCTCGAGCGCACTTTGGACATACCAGCTCTTGTCTTCGCTACATGACCTTGATGCAAACGTTCGAATAGGCAAAGCGGTTGATCAACCAGACACCGTTGGTAGCACTGTCCTTTAATAGTCCACAGAGAAGTGATCCATATCACCCCTTTTCTTTTTCAGACGAATTTTAGCTAAAGCCATTTACAGAAACCTCAATCGTAAGATGTGACCTGTGTAGTCGGCCTCAAGTCAATTTTGAAGTGCTCTTGACGTACACGAATCTGTGACTTTCATGAGCCTACTACAAACCACCGGCAATGGATCCAATCAAAGTTCGTCTCAAAAAGCTCGATACGAAAATTTAGTCTCCAAATTTTCGTCACTACAGTGTCATGCTTGTGGCAACAACGTTGTGGCCAGTTATTTATCATCCACAGCAATGCAAACTGGTGGTGACGGCCGAATTAACGGCCGTGGTTAACGCAACTTCCGGGTATCTATTTCCGCTCGTCATCAAAACAACCAATATTGCATCATGCCAAATAACCCGGTAGGCATCTGCTTGCAGGACTAGCTGAAACTGGATGTCAACGATCTGATTCCGGGACTCTGACAGATTCCTAACTAAGCGTGTTCAAAACATTACACATCCCGCTTCTTGACATACACGATGGCTTCAAGCCTAATGCCCTACAGCTACTTAGGGTACGAAACGCAAAAGAGCCCCAAATTGTAGACACATCGGTTTGACCTGTCAGCAGGCTAAGATACAATTGGTCGCCAGTCACCAAATGTACCTTGGGTAGTGTAAGTACGTGCAGATGTTGCACCTTCACTGTCGCCCGTTAATAGCGAGCCATCATCCTACAATGAGTGAAGGTTTCATCAGCTCGTCTGACGCAAAGATGGGAACAGCCGCGGAAACCAAAGTCGAACCCGTAATCACGAAATAGTCGAGTGTGATCATTATTAAGTTACCACTAGTTCCACCATCCCAGTACTTAGCGTTGCCGATGAAATAGTATTGCCCGCTTTCGTAGAACACCAGATAGCCCCCCATGGTCGTGCGGCTACTGCGGCAGTGTGCAATAAATAAATTACTGCTCTCCCGTGCACGGGGTGGTAGCGCGTACCCATTGACAACCCCCTAGCGGCGCTAATGCGATCAACTCTATCCCATGTACAGAATCTGCCAACAGGTCGATTAGGCACCCGCGAGGTCTTCAGAGCTCATGTAATTGCATCCAGCGCTGAGCCTTATGACAGACCGTTACGCCTATGTGAGGAGCAGTCGTCTACCACGAGGTGCTTCAGATGGCGCAACTTTCGCCAAACGGTGCATCACTTATGTGACGTCTCCCTCTGTCTAATACCTTAAAACAAAACCACAACTTTTGCCCAAACTCCCGTCAATGTGTATGCTTTTACAAGTGTGAATGGCCCGTGGTGCACTCTGAAGCCTGACTAGGAAATGCCCACCGAGGTTTGTACCACAATACACCAAGGCAAATATGAGACGATAAGCATGGATCGCCTTGAAACCACATAGTACAATTCCACCAAAACCGCACCCCAATGTACCTCTTTCCTACCACCGACATTTTTCGAGAATGAGTCCTGATATGACGTGACAAACTGTGTATACAGACGATATATTAGGCTGAACAGGACGGTAGTTCGGCCCCACAACCAGGCACTCATGCTAGATATATTAAAAGACCTTACGGAAGAGTCCTTCGCTAGATAGCTGGGCCCCACCGGAAAGACTTGCGAACGAAAGTACTTGTCACCAATCCCAAGTGGATCGTGAAATTCCTGCCTTTTCTTGATCGACAGTTCCGGGCAAAGTCTTTTGAGTCAAACTCCTGTTTCGACCGGAACAAAAAAACGAAATCCAGGATACAAAAACATGAATAGGATATAAGCAATCACTTCACACGGCTGGTATGAAGTCTACCTTCATACTCCTGTACAACAATACTAGATCACTGGCAACCTCTAGTTGTCGATGCGCTTTCGGTCAGCGCTAGAGAGCCATCAGTAGCACGGTCACTACCAAAGCCATCCTTTTTGGTCACCACTCATTTTGGACGAAGCGTTTCGAGCGCTAGCATCGTCGCACTACAAAACTTGTGCGCTTCTATTTCACGCTGCGCAGGATCGTCCGGGGATGCGTAGCATTCGGGCCTCGAACAACTCTGAATCAGCACTCGTATCGCACCGGAACGTTGTCCACAAGTCCAGATCTGACTGCTTAAACGTTTCCATCATTCGCTCTGGCGCAGTTACAAAGCGACTTGGCTTGCTTTAGACAGCCAGACAACGAGCAGCCAAGACGAACACATACATCACACTGCATCATCATCATAACAGCCATGAGCCTGACCTAAGGTACTCTGGCTCGGGCCGCCGCTCACCTCAACAGGGACGTGGAATATCCTAGAAGGAAAAGTTACTAAGGAGGTCAACAAATATTAAAGGAGACAAAGCAGAAGAACTAGAAATGATATGGATACAGGTGCGCCACTGACGGCGACACACCGTCATCTCGGATAGCGTATCTAACCAGCGGTCTGAGCGATCACGAGGACCCCATCCAGGCAGGCGATACCTGCCCAGTTTGCTCAGTGGAACAGTCAAGGTCTTCATATTTCGTGACCAAGTTGTTGCTTGACCACCACGCGGTTTTACCCAACTGTTCGTGGCCTCAGTATATAATGCCCGGTACGGTAAATGCTCATCTGACATACGGAGCACATGATCCAGCCATCGCAACCTGTGCAACGTAATTAGTTGACCAACTGATCGCGCATCCCGAGTGTTCGGTAATACGCGCCGACGAAGTGCCACTTTGCACACGCGATCGGTCAGTCCACTTAACGTGGGCCAATCGGCAGGGACAACGATGGTCAAGCACAGCAAGCCTGTTGATATCCTCACCGT
>QNGE01003990.1:48635-70876 GCA_008508345.1 Paragonimus westermani
CTCAATAGATTCACGTATTTCTCTGGTACTCCCTTGCGAAGGAGACAGCTCCAGAGAACGTTACGAGCAACTGAATCAAGAGCATCCCCCAGGTCCAAAAAGACCACGACCGTCGGCTGCCTATGTGAATGCCGATGTTCCAAGACCCGTCGTAAGGTGAAAATGTGATCAACACACCCCTGACCGGATCCGAATTCTGTTTGTTCTTCGCGTATCTGACTCTCTCTGGGCTTCGTGAACCGAGGCAAAATGAGGCCAGTGAGTAACTTGGATGCAGCAGACACCAAATCGATGCCTCTGTGGTTGTCACATAGACTTCGGCCCCCCTTTTCGTAAACGGGAATGACTGTTGATAGGCACCAATCACGAGGTACCTCTTCAGTCTCCCAGATCGTCTGGAGAAATTTCGTCAGTGCTGAGATCAATCCCACTCCACCCTCACTGAAAAGAGAAGGAGAGAGTAGGTCATGTCCGGGAGTCTTACTACGTTCCAGTAACTTGAGTCTCCGGGACCACTTCTGCTTCCGACGGAAGACCGTCTGGAATGCAATAGCTCACCAATCGGGTCCCGTCGTCCACATAATCTAGTTGAGGCCAACTGACCTGTTCTTCAAAATGTTCAGCCCACCGGTCAAGTCGGCGCCACTGGCTGGTTACAAGTGAACCATCTTTTTCGTATATCGTCTCACTTACACCGACTTGACGGTCAGTACAACCACAACTCAGGGAGGAAAGCCTTTTGCTATTCCCAGATAAAAAGGCTTTTTCCATCTCTTCCCACTGTTAGACCAGATAGTGCTCGCGGTCTTCACAGAAGCTTTTAGTCAGCTTGTGTTTAGGTTCTCGACGGTCGTCATCATATTCAGAACCAGGTGGGATAGAACCACGCTTGTTCCTAAGAGTTATCGACGTGGCGGAAATCCAGTTCTGTCAAAACCGGACACTTCCTTCGAAAGCTGTCTGTTCACAGTACGCCTTCATAGCTCCGACGATTTGTTCCCGGTGTTTGTTAGGATCTTTCATCTGACTCAAACTGGGCAAGTTCTTCGCCAACGCCTTTAGGTCAACGTTCTTTACATCCTTGTCGATCGAATGCCAGTCAAGCACCCTGCAGTTACGAGCGTAAGTCCTCTGGACAAATGAAAAAACGAAACTGGCACGCACAACAGCATAGTCCGAGTCCAGGTGGTTGCTCCAAAAGTCACGACAGTCCTTAACGGATTGGCGCCACCTGTAAATAACTGCTGTATGATCCAACTGTGTTCACGGCTGAGAAGCACACGTAGGTCTCCAAGTAACAGAGTGCTTTTTCCTATGTTGGAATGCTGTGCTCGAAATGTACAAACCATCGGGTACGCACAGCCGTAGTAGTCTTTCGCCACTGTCAGTGCGTTGAGCCCGGACACCAAACATACCTCCTAGCCGCTTCTCATCCGGAGAAAGACAACCAAGCTGAGCACTAAAATCGCCCGGTAGTATGATGATGTCTGATTGTTTGGACTGCTGCAGAAGGTCAACGAGGGCGTCATAGAACGCATCCTTGGTAGCATCCAGACAACTGCCCGTCGGAGCGTACGCCCATATAATGAATACACAGCGTCTTTATGATCTGCGTCGACAGACTCTTACTGATGTGTTAAGTCTGACAGCGCACAAGCGACTGTTCACTGGGAGCCTATCGAGCAAACGTTACTCTGCTCAGAAACTCAGTGCGAGTCCCACTCCACCTTGACCGCGAGATTCAGAGTCGGCATCACCAGAAATCCTGAGACAGAAGCGTTTGGATCGAGAGTTATCTAGAGGTGAGCTCAAATTGATAACAGTTCTGGAATCGTAGACGCTGTCTGATCTGTCCCTGGCACGCATGGTTTAGTATATCAACGCACGAAATTCAAGTACTTTTACAACGCCCATCCTCACCTTCATTAGCTGCTGGAATGTCTTTTTCGCATAGGTTATATCAAACAGTGGTAATCCACATCATTTCCTATAACCATGAGAATCACAATCAGGTGGTTCAGTAGGAACTTGTCTGGACTATACCTCGCCGCTTGTTCTTGTGTCTTTGTTTGATACATTGACGTGAGTGATGTTGATCGGACCAAACTAGGTGGAAACGGTCGTCCATCATTTCTCTGGCGATCACCGGGACCAACTGTTCGCAACATCCATCTCTCTTTAAAAGCTTCCGAAGTTTCATAAGAAATCCTCATGATTGTGTTAGGTCTGCAAGGGTAGAGAGCCAAACCGCCAGAAAGTTCATAAAGCCAGCTAATGAAATATTCGCGGGGCATTTTGTCGAGAATAAGTTTATAACAGCATGCAATTTTCGCAAAGTTTCGTCCCTTTTTGAAAGATTTATCCACAATCCCGTGCATTACTTGCGGGCTAATAACATCGATTTTGTTGCCTCAGAAGTCATAAAGTGTTTGTTGATTATTTGCCATAGGAATATCTCATCCACTTTAAATTGTGCCCTGTCAATCACCACTGGTTTCGAAAGGTACTTTTGCGCTATGCAGCTCTAGTTACTGCTTAGGACGAGAGCACTCGATGAAGGTGGACCAGCTGATGCTAACCTTCCAGAGTATCCTAAAGCCTTCAGTTGACCGAATCTTTCAGCTATCTCTGGAAAGCTCCGTCGGAAAGAAATCGATAAGCTTACAGTGATACGTCACGCTGACCAACGGCGAATTATTTAATTGCTACTGTGCTAGCAGCAGGGTTAAGATTTAGAGTCACTGATGGAAGACCCATTTGTGTTAGAATTCCGCATCACACACACTCGGTTGCTGCTAAGGCATGCAAATGACACAGACTGACGCACTGGATAGATATGTAGTAAGCCAGATAGTGTACAGCTTTGCATAGTGTGTGCAGTGGAACTTTTAAACGCGATAGCCTGAGTACCCACTAATGATTAACGACATGATGATGACTGATGACTACTCATTGGCAATCTGAAATATCGCCTGGCAGGTTTAATGAGATCAGTGATTTTGACCTGTCTTGGAAGTTCTAATCGCGGAGTTGTTGATTAAAGTTAGCAGGACAGTCACTGTGCATCCTCTCCAAACGATCGTGCAATCTGATCACCGTACCCAAGCGATAGTGGTTGAGCGTTCAGACTTGATAATTTGGTCGTGCTTAATGTGAGGTCAATGGAGCAGTGGTCAACACGGTTGCTTCATAATTGGGATGGCAGCAGTTCAGTTGCCGGCCGTGGCAAAGATATGCACTACTGAGGAGCTCCGATGAGAGCAAACCTCGAGTATAGTGTTTCTTTTCGAAAGAGGCTGGCTGGAAAGTCCGTCTGAATATGAACGCTTCGATCACACGTGAGTGATTATCATCTTGGAAATAACGATATCTCAATGATAGCCAATGAGTAGGTTAAGTCAGTGGTTTTGGTGTTCATTGTGGGGATTGGTGTACAAGCTTAATGCAGTAGCGCTCGTCTGGGCCGTGTCCTATCCTGTTCAGTTGTCCTTGTCCCAGTTCCCATCCGGGCCAAACCGCGTCATGCACGCCCGCGGACAATCCAATTGGCTGAGTGTGAAGTTGGCGATTGCGCGCGCGTGTTCAGGTTTTGAAACGTACTTTCGGGTGAGTGAATGTGCGCTCATGCGTGCGCATGTTGGGACAGTGAGCGCCACTCAGACTGGACAGTTTGTCACATGATGGGTAGCATGAAGAGGCTAGGTGACGGCTACATGTGCACTACTGAGCCATTAGGCGTGGGCTGCCATTAAATACGCCCAAACTTGAGCCAGTGCCTCTCCGTCAATAGCTCGCGATCCATTGCAATGCATTGGTCCATTGCAAGCAAGCTTGCACAAGAAAGCGTGATTGGTGAAACCGTGAGCGGTTGATCTCTTAAGATCGTTGAATAGCATGAGTTCATTCACGGATTAATAAACAGTTAACCTGCAGTTGGCAAAAGGGTTGGCCGAGATAATGATGGTTTTATCTGATAGCAACTTAATTCATCCGAAAGGACGTCGGAAAATTCACTCGAACCAGTGACCACACTCTCCGCAAAAGGAATCCAGAAGTATTCTGTAACCCCATTTTCCACAGGCTTCAAACGTACACATTTTGTGTCAGATTCAGTACTTGTTTGCTTTCAATAACTTCGCTCATAATTTAAGACGAGTAGGTTGAGCAGTTGTAATTTTTTGAGTGTAGGGTACTTTTAGGCTTCGGTCGCAATGTTCGACACTTGAGTGTAGCAGCCATGCGTTTTAAAGCAAACACTCTTTTGTGTTGTCCATTCTGCAAGTCACTCCGTTAGCATTTGCATGTACGACTTCCTTAAATGGTTTCACGATTATTCGTCCGGATACGGAGCACCAACTAGATATTTCGCATATGATATATACCTCATTTAATAGGTTCTGATGGGCCCCAAGACAGCACCAGCGTCTCCCGAGCGTTTTTGGCAGTCCTCCGGATGTAACTTGGACGTCTTATGGGTGTCCCTCAGAGCCATAATAGAGTGTTGGGAACTTCAAAAGACAGCCGACGTAAATCATTTCGTCGGATGCAATCGTGAACTTATCACTTATGCACATAATTTAGACACATAATATTACACAAAGGGATAGATAATCGAATGTATTGCGCTTTCTGCTTCATAATCTATTTAATCCAAATGGCCCAACACAGGTTCTATCGTTGAAAAGGAAATTGACCTGTCTTGCACAGTTAAAATCAAAATCTAGGAAAAGGGTATTACATCACTTCTACGATATTTGCGTCCATTAAATCCCACGAGAGAATTTGTACACTGACGCTACTGACTCGTTAGCAAACGATTCAACTTGAGATTGAGTTACGCGTAATCTGTTGATCCAACAAACGCACTTCCCAATGTCCAATGAAAGAGGGGATGATCTTTCTTCGAAACGGTCAAGGAAGGGGCGCTCTTAAAAACCGGATTTAATACAGTTCTGACTGAATCAACGTAGAAGAAAATTAAATCTGTCGCCTCCAATGTCAGAATCATCAGAACCACATCGAAGAACTTGCCCGTTTGACATATCGATAACCAGGCACCACTCAATAGTGGTAGACGGTAAAACGGAATTGACCTCACTCAAATTATTTGTCATTGGTTGGGTACAGTCAAAACGACTGTTCGCGTAGCGAGAAACGGAGGGAATTATAAGCTACTCAGGAAGAAGACGTAGAAGTAAGATGTCTAATTTTGACATTTAGGAGTTCACAGGATCCGGACTAAATGAGGGCAAGAGAAATAAAGACAGCGGCTGATGTGAGAATAAAAGTGAATATTGCGGTTCATTCATGGAAGATAACAAAACGTTTGGCCACTTTCCGACAAAGACCAAACGGAGTTCAGCAATCTCAGCAATCTCTAAACAGAATCGACAAACGCAATTTCATGACTGTTGAATTTTTATAATTACTTATACTTCTGAATTTCCGCATGCTGCTTGCTGGTTTCCTTTGGATTTTCAGCTGGAAAACTGTCCAACAACGGAGTCACTTCATTCTAGGGAATGAAACACATAGCAAAACTAGAACAGGTGTGGTATACTAAAAATCACGATTAACTTGAAGGTTATACGGAGAGTTACGTTGTAGTAATACCACTGGGGAGCAAGCTAAAAAATCAGGCACTGATCGACAACAGGGAAGTACAAAAAGGACTTGGACTCAGTGGGAAATTGGCCGAGGTTGGGCGGGGGCAGAATAGCAGTCCACTGATTAGAGACTGCAGGGAGGTATATTGGTATGAAAGATACGCAAAAGAAAAATGTTTAACTTGGGCGTCCAGAATTTTACTGAGCCCAGACTAGTCAACGATGGGGGAGTGCCAAAAAGGTTGAAGCAAAAATACGGGTGATTGAAGTGTTTTATTTGAAGAAAGTAGTAAGACATATGGTCGTCTTTCAGCGGAGCCGGCAATAATTGAACCGAACACGACGATCTAGACAACAGAGCAACAGGCCATAACAAATCCAGCAAAAACCAGTAGTGATTGAAAGGATAGCACAAAAGCCAATGACGTACCACGCGGTTTCCACTGAAAAATTGGACGGGATTCCGGAATTTCTCTTCTCATCATAACCGGAGAGTTACCTGTAACATGCAGGCCAGCCGACTCTACTTTGAATGCCCGTGACTCCGCGGACCAACCTTCGGGCAACGTGGACGCACCAGGGGACAGCGCTCTTCCGAAGTAGGGGTTCGAACAACAGTTCTGGAAAGAGAAACAATACGAACAAACATGAGCCGAAGGCCCAGTAAGCCATGCACACGACTTACACAAACGAAAGCTAAAACGGCACCGACAACACAGCAGCACGCCCCGTTACACAACTCAAATTCAATCCGTGCGCGCTCGCTGGTTTCGGTTGCGCGTTACATTACCTCAACAATTTCTCAAGGTCATTTTTGTTTGAAAGTGGTAAAAAATTCCCTGACGATTGGGCAGTTTAATCGTTGCGCGATGTGGCATCGAGTGTTACACCCAGCGTTCTCTGTGTGATATGCCTAAGTATATACTGATCGGGAACAATGCTTCTGACGCCAACAATTACTGTGTATTGTTGAGATCGAAGAGTTAATTTTCCCAGGGGTCTCGGTAACAAGTAGTATAGTTCTTCACGCCTACCTATCTGCTTGTTGCTATCTATCGTTGCATACTCGCCACCATTTCACTTGTGCGCCTACTGGTTTGCTGACGGCGAACTGCGTTCATTTCCAAACAAAGCTTTATTCAGTTATTTTCTTCGCGAAATTACTTCGCGTTGCAGGATTGCTCGTTTTACCTGAACGGGACAGGGCTGTTGGCGAGGATGAAAATTTGACTATATTTTTGCTCTGGTGAACATTCCGCGTTTCTGCGCGCGTTTTGCACGTTTAGAACCCATTAACACCGCATATCTAATTATAGAACGGAATCAAATAAACGTCTTTTCCAGTTAGTTTAGAAATGCACTGTTTAGTGATCTCCGGCAAACGTTATTCGAGACATCCCCCATAAGTCTATTTACAACAGTAAATGCCTCACTCCTGTAAGGAAAGACTTGCTGCATCATTCCGCCTTCATTTTCAGAATGTGATCCAATTTGCGAGTTCGCTTTTTATTGTGAACTGTAATTGTTCGTTGTAGTATTATCTGCTCCAGCTGAAAATTACGCAGCATATCCGATTTTTTCAATATCTGTTCGCTTTTCCGGAAACTTTAAAAAAAGCCGCCAGAAACAAGCGCGTTGCACATTTGCCTTCAGCAATACACACTGTAGTAAAATTAATGGCATTGCTGGTGAACAATAGGGGATTTGGTCAACTTTTATGTTGACCGTCACACCCACTTGACTGTTATACTTACGTATGAGTAGATATTTCAGTCGGCTAACTTTGAGAAAAGCACTATACTCGACTTTGCTCTCGCCGCAGCCCGTCTTCAAAGCCTATTCTTGTTGCTAGAAAAATCGGAATCCCAGTCATCTCTCCGTGAGGCCCCAGTGATGAACTCTGCGTCACCCACCTCAGATTAAGCACCACGGAATCACCACATCTGAACGCCCAATCACTTTTGCCTGTAAGCAGTGAGCAAGTGGCTTCATTGTTTCATTAGAAAACACAGTTATCGTCTGCCTTTTACCAGTCAAGAACCGCACAGCTAGTAGTTCAATGTCTGTCTTAGAAAGAGGCTGGTTGAAGTTTCTACCTAAGTGCGAGGGCCTCAATCAAAAGCGAGTGATGTTTGGCTTAGATCCAATCACGCAGATAACTCAATATATTGCACTATATCCCTAACCCACTTGGAGCATTCGGGCATGTATACCAGTAGTATTGTGCGTACGCGTGCGGCGGAAAGTAGGATTAAGGGGCTTGCCTAGTTGTTGAGGCTGTCGTTACTGTTAACGTTAGTGATGCCTTCTCATTCATGGGAGATATGTGAAGCGCCGGGTCAAGCCCTGAGGTGGTTTGTGTTATCAGTCAATAGGTTACCATGACGTCGCAGTTTACAGCCCATTCTCGGTCCTCCAAGCTTCAAGCGACTCTCTGACTTCGAAAGTAAACCGTAGTCGTTTATTTGAATTTGAATTAAGATCGCCCTATTAGGAAAAGCCTACAAGAAACCATGATGAGAATTATGAACAATACTTTAACAACGAACCTTCAAGCAACCTACTCAATTGAGACGGAAGGCTTCAGGCAACTAGTAGAGGTAGGCAAGAGATACTTCAGGTTAATGTTTTCGGAATCCTAATTACGTTCATAGTAACAGACGACGTCAAGAAAAAGCGAGTTGAAAATTGTTATTGCAACTCTTCCGTCGGCTCCTTCTTCTTAGTTTGCTTATCTTTACACCGGTTCTTCCGCACGCGCCACCTACTTCATACTGCAAGAGAAGGTGGAGTAGTGGATACCATTCAAGCCTATCAGCACTAGTCGTACTTCTGCGCGAGACACTAGTGTGAAACCAGGTTTGAAAAAGAGGACCAGAACGGGTTAGTGTCATGCTTGGCATGCCAATTCAAGTGCGATTGGAACCTTACCACCAGATTATTAAGTGCCTGACCCTATCCTACTTAGTTCGGTAGTTTGGAACAATCGCGAGCCAACGTGCAACAATTGTCAAAAAGTGGACTCACCTACCGAACGTTACGTCCTGGAGGTCCGGTACAAGCTACCCAACCGAAGGGCACACGAGTATCAAACATCCTGTTAACAAAGTGTCCGCGACAGCGGCAAAATCAGGTGTGAAACTAACGATGTGCTCAGTGCTTGTAGTAGCAATACAGTCAAGAAAGATCAGCGAGTATGGAAAAGACGTAAAACTGACTACATTCAAAAGGTTGAAATTAATCAAACGAGACAAATACGAACCGTGTCGCTTTTTGGCTAAAGGTACGGTGTTTGGTCAGTTCTGTTGTAGTAAACAGTCAACTAAAACAAATGCACGACCATTTTATTTATCTACCCACTTCCAGTCACTCGCCTTCGACGATGTCCAAATTTGTCGGTTGCGGTAGGTAAACAGCGCCTACTTATTTGGGGGTTTGCTTTCGCAAAGGCGTACTTCTGCTAATCCCCGAAGACTGCAAATGAAACGGTCAGGAATGGAAGCAAGAATTTGCTCCTGGAAAATGTCTTAGAGCGGAATTCCGTAATCTTATCGGGGACCACATTGTACCCCATCAAGCGGGGAACACCTTGAAAAATATGATGGGGTTGCCCGCACCCCACTTAATTTAGTGGTGAACAAACACTTGAACCAGTTAAGTTCACTACGCATACGTATACCTCTTCAAGAGTGGTCTCGTAATGGAGACTTCGGAGCGCTACATCAGGTCAAACTCTCATGCTTAGCGTCATCCGATAGTTTTGAGAAGACGCAGCCCATCGTTCGCATCTGAATACTAAGCCTGTGAACTTGTTTTATTTGAATGGAATGGCGTGACAACTGGATAAGACAGAATCAGTAAAAGCGTGCACTCTAGACTCTAGTAACACAGTGGGTTCCGTAAACCGTCCTTTGCTGTCAGTGAGGACCAAGATATTAAATAACAGCGCCAGTTGTAACACAGTGTTCTTCACACTAGTTGAGTAAAAATTTTAGAGTGGATGTTTTGACTGCTAAGTTTGAACAACACCTCGTCGTCAGTGATATTCAACACCAGTCGGGCCTGTGACCTATACACTTATTTGTACAAGTTAGCTTCCCGATAATTTTGCTTTCTTGCTGACTTTTTGCGCTAGCGCACCCGATGTACCCGCTTGTATTGATTACTAGCGTTGACTAGGGATGAATGCCTACACATTTTCTGACCACTCCGGAGACTGACATTAAGGTGTCCAAATAGCGGCTCTAGTGCAAATAAGATTGCATGTTTGCTGGTTGATCGGACTGCCACCGTTTATGTAACTGAAGAAGCAGACCAAAAATGAGATTCATTCCTTCTGATAGTTGGGAACAGTGATGTTGTTCGTAGTCATTCTTGATGGCTTTGTTACCAGTGCGTTCGCCGAGTTCGGTATCTAGGCTACGAGCGTTTTATCCCCAAACGAGGCGACATCATCAGTGCATAGGTGTTTCAGCGTATAGTTTTGGGTGTGGAGTCTGGTGAAGTTCGATGGATGCCTGTTCTTATAAAGCAGAGTGAGTTGACATATTGACCTGGATTCTGGTTAGTCCCTTTCCGTTGCGTTTGACCTCTGATCTGACCCACCACGCGTTGACATCGTTGCACTTGAACTTTGACCCGATGTCCCATTGGTGAGTCCCTGGAGTACTTGAGCTGGAGTCTGATTGGATGCTCCCTGTTGCTACCACATTTTGACCTCGGATCAGATCAGTGGGTAAGTCACTGGGCGTGTCATCTGTTCGATTTGTAATTCCGTCCGATTGAATATCCATTGTTTTGACTTAGGCTGAGCAGTTTATTGCGTTCCGTTTGATATCATCAGCAATTGGGTTTGAGGGAGTCCGCGTCTCCTCACACCCTTGGTTCGCACCGGTTAATAGATTTTGTCCAGCTTAATGTGCTTGTTTACTGACCCGGTTGATAAGTACCAAGATTCGAGAAATTCGCTCGCATGTCTGATGTTTGCATAGGTGGAGAGTTCTGCGGCAATCATGTTGAAGGTGTGTTCGGTTTCATCCTCTTGGGCGAAGACCATAGAAAACCGACCGTGCTTCTTGATGGCCAGTTCGTGTTCATGTATTTGTATTGATAATTTCCGTGCGGTTTGTCCCAACGGAGTGTTGTTCGCAGTCATTGCATCGGATTTTATAAATGACGTTTCTTCTGTTGGCGGGTTTAGGCTGTTATTTGGTTTTGAAAGTACCAGAGACGATTCACGTCTGATTGTTGAGTTACGCATAGCCCAAATAAAACGATCCCCAAAATGAGAACAAGGTTGGATCCAACAATTTCTACGGTAATATTAACGAAATGCATCAATAATTACAAACGACAAACCTCAATCGTTCGCGACGATAGTCTCGTCCAGCAAAATCAACAGCTTCCCAACAGGATTCACAAGGTCAAAGGTAAACCGACATGCCAGCAGACCAGGACAAGAATGGCCACCCGCGCCGCGGACATTTAATGGCACATTAGTTCAATAAAACAAAATGGGGTGGGTGATGTAGTGGGAACAAGTGTCAGGTTAGTGGGGAAAATGGGGAAAGCAAACGATGGGAACGAATTTTCTCAGTTCGTGGGTCAACAAATTTACAGTACCCTTCGTGATGTTGTTGTTGGCTTGTACGCTAGCGTGATACCATGTTTTCAAAATTCTTTCGGCCATTTCTGATAAAGTTTTGATGTACGGCAGTACAATACGTTTTACTGATGGTTCGGTAAATTTGGACTCGCTGTTTTTCTGTAGTAGACTCTGTCTGATGTAATTTCGTACGTATCCGTTGCCAAGAAATACACGATAACAGGGGTTTGCATCGTTTCTCTGGAGATTCATCCAGGCAGAAACGTATTCATGGTATTTTTCAGTGCTACGTAACTGGTACACGTATCGTGCGACAAAAATGTTGAATATGATGTTGATTCTGAGTGCCTAGTTATTTGTCGAATTACCCCCAGTATACTGGCAATGACTATCAATATATGAATTCTGAATAGCCGCGTCCGTGATGCGGCATACGTCTACAAACCTTCAGCCCAATGAGCGATTTATTCTGTTCTACGGATTTCCTCATTTACAAGGTGCCACGGTAAAGGGGAATTTCACAGAAGCTGAAGGAAGATGATTAAAGCAAACTCGAATAAAAAGTCCACCGAATTTGCATGGTCTGAGTACACCTACTCACGTGAACACGGCCAAAATCGACGGAGCACAAATGAAAATAAGAAAAAAATGGTTCAGCGCTGGTAATTGAGGACTGACAAATTGCGCTAGTACAAGGTTGAACAAACGAACAATATTAAGCGTTGGTGCTGTATGAAAACTAACGTTTGTCGGAAGAATATTTCATCGCGTGCGTAATTTCAATGACTGGGTCAGCTTCGCAACGAGATCTGCAATTGCTACTAAGTGAACTTAGAATAAAACAAGAACGGCTAAGGAGAAGGAATAAACCAAGATGAGGGACAAAGGCATCAACCCTCCATCATCCAGATGTCCGACGTCACACACTCAAAGCAGGCAATAACTTTAACACAAGGTTAGGGTGCAACAATAGTTTTTGTCCGGAACTAGGTGGCAACGGCGAGCGTTCAGATTATGATTACTAGAGGAGTCGGGTACAAGCCTTGTTGTGTGCAGCACATGCTTGTTTCAACCGGATCGTGTTAAAAGAGGTGAGGATCTGCTAGCGTTCTGCTCGTCATCTGTGAATTCACCCAACACGGTAGTGGTGATGGAAACGTAGCTGTGGGACGAATCCAGTGGGGTTCCGAACGATGTTTAAGTCAGAGGTGTTTCACGGAAGTGAACTTTTGTGTCTTCTTTGGTTAGTCGATGAGCCCCTAGTTGTTCTAGCGGAACCCCGCGGAGCACGCACACTTCAACCATTGAAACCATTTATTTTTCCATTTTCCTTCGACTGGCTAAATGAAACTGGACGCCGATTTTGAATAACAGTGAGGAACTCACAAGCGTCCATGTATGTACAAGGTGTCACAATCCCACTCCTTGTCAACCTGTCGCGACTGGTTTCTTGCCTTTATTCACTGTAGTCATGCAAGTTGTTGATGGTTTTACCGTACATGCACTTAAAGCATGTACATGTACTGTACAACAGTAATTTTGTGTGATACTAGCACGGTGGACATTCTGGTCACCTGTGTTGTTTTGGAAGTCAGGCTAATTAGGTAATTGTTTACTATGACTAACCACGCCAGATAGACTAAAAGGTAGAAGCTGGAGGAGAAGCAGTTAGCTAAGGGTGCTAAATGTCGCAAAGTTGATCTAGTAGAGTAGCTTAACCGGTTAGGCGCAACCCAGCGAGTACACACCCAAAATGTGTTTCCAGTTTCAACACTGCTGTCTTCCGCGTACACAGTGGGAAGGGCAAAACCTTCTCCGAAACAAAGAGCACCACGAAACCACGGCAGTTGATCGTGAACATCAACGTCAATTAAAACTTTCAGTAAACAGGTTTTCCGGCAAATTTTTTTCAGAACTTTGTCCAAATCACAGTCGCCGATTGCACACATTGAGTAATGATAAACAGTCTATACGACGTCGGCTATTCGAATTGGTCGTGGAACTACGGATCGACCGGGGTAAGGTTGCGAATTTCGCTGATGATCATGGTTCAGTTCTGTTACACGTATGACTCAGAACCATTTTTATAAGCAGCTGTTTGAGATGGCCTGCTGGACGCCAGTGAGTATCCGGTCGTTCATCTCAGAAGATATCAACGCGCTGGCAAGGCGTGGCTTAGGCGTTCATCTGGGTCCCACTGGAATAGGGTTGGTGTCGATCCTAACTAAACGGTGTCCGCATCGCGACTTCATTATTTTCCAGAAGGATTGTGGTTTTTAGCAAGCGAATGGCCACATGACGAAAGTTTTTAACGAAATGTTGACGTCGACCTCCATAACTTAGACATTGCCTTCATTAGGGCGCCCGTATAATGACTGAATTAGTCAAGTGGAACGTGCTCCAAGTAAGACATGTTGATAAAGAGTGGTGTAAACCGACTGAATAACAAGGTCACCAAACTAAGACTTACCGTGCGGCGGTTATTGTTCTGAGAGCATGGCTATATCACCCAAGTTGCAATTCACAAATAGCGCGGTACATCTGAAAACGCAGCATGAACCATCCCGGAATATCTAAAAACTTGTTACTTTTGATCAGTCCTCTAATCTACAAGTTGAATGTTATTCACTGAAGTTAGTATATCCGAACCGTAAAAAAGATATGTGTAAACATATTGTGTGTTGCGCCGATGTTCATTACTAAGAAAATCCTTGGTTAAGCAACAACGAGTTAAAACCGAAAGATTTATCGGTTTCGCAACGTTCCGATCCTCTTGGAGAGCCTTCGCCTAGCAACTTAAAGCAGAAAATTAACACTGCACGAGCTTCAAATGGAACGGTCATCACCTGGCACGTGCATGTGTGTTCGACACGCGGTGTGTGGACAGCCTACCAATAGAATGTGTGGGTAACGGTTCACTTGAGGGCACCACGTGACGAGCCTAGGTGCAAACAGGGCTAGATAGTCATTGCATGCTGTGTGTGTGCATGTATGCGATTCATTTATATGCGTGTACGCTGCTTTGAATGGGGTGGGTGACAAGGATGCCGCATACATTTTCCGACGTGGTCAATGTTGTCCACCCCCTAAATCGTGCCAAACAACTGACAATTCCAGGCCATCGGAGCGATCCAGCGCTTGTGGTGTACTAGTGATCAGCAAGGCTTCTGTCAGTAGAGGTTCCTTTTGGTTACGTGAACCACCTTTTAGCAGAGTCGGATGGTCGAATTCAAATTGATGTTGGTCGAGGATCGCGTGTGCAACAATGGCTGAATCGTGTCCTTATTTCTTGGGTTGCTCAGCGTCGATAGAGAGCTTCTTACTGCACCTTACATATTGTTTAGTGCGTATTTCAAGTTGCCCGCAGTCTGTTCAGCGTACGAGGCTTGAAAATTTTTGCATTTGATTTGATAAACATAGTTTGACTGCTCTGGAACTGTTTGTTTATCTTTCAATCCAACCTACTTATTCCTTAACATATTTGTAGCTTTATATGAGACTCTGGTATTGTACTGATTGAAGGCCCGTCTAAGATCCTCCGATGTACTCCTTCAATTCGGAATAACAATAGTCGATAATCAGTTCCCGTGCTCCTTGATCTTTTTGCAATGTGGCTTCTGAATTAAACGTAGAATCTTGTCGCAGCAACCGTTGGCTTCCATTGTCGATTTCACAGTCTTGTATTCTTTCGGAAGCTCATGCTGGGAACTGGGAGATGACAACGCCCTGTGAAATGAACTAGGTGCGACTGCGTTCTTAGTGCACATGGGGTGTTCCGAACTGAGGCAAAGGTGCCTGTTAAAATGGGTGTCCTTCCTATGCACGCCTGTATTTATTTTGCCGCCGATT
The DNA here is from genome assembly GCA_008508345.1 of Paragonimus westermani. Lineage (NCBI taxonomy): Eukaryota > Metazoa > Platyhelminthes > Trematoda > Plagiorchiida > Troglotrematidae > Paragonimus > Paragonimus westermani. Next base: position 63,696 of record QNGE01003990.1, read on the forward strand.
CTCCTGCGTGATCCGCAGTTCAGGAGACTCAGCTCATGGTCCACTTATTCATGTTCAGTTGTAAATTCGATGTGATGATGGAAGGAGTTTATGTGCTATACGAATTTATCAATAGTTTCCTTACGTATGACCACCAGCGTGTCATCGACATGTCTACAACAAATTCCGGGTGAATCAGGAAAGCTGGACGACAAATTTTTCTCTGGACCTTGAATGAACAAGTTAACAACCGCGGGAGAGGTCAGTGGGCCCATGGCTACACTGTATGTTTGTTGATAGAGGATACCCTTGAATTTAAACACGGTAGACGATAAACAGTGCTTCGTAGCTTCCACAACCGCATTAACTGGTAAACCTGTTCGGTCAGATAAACTGGTGTCTGCTTCAAGAAGCTGACGAATCACCTCCAGACATTCCCTCACTAGAATCCTGATGAACAACGAAACAACGTCAAAGCTGACCAGACATTCATGCGGGCTCAAACTAAGTTCCCTAAGTTTGGTGACCATTTGTGTGGAATTCCGAATAGACTGGTCTGTGCGCTATTCAAGAGGTTCAAGAATACGAGACAGAAGCCTGGATAGGGCATATTCGGGGGTTACCGTATAGTCAACAGCGGCCGCAGTTGTATACCAGGTTTATGTATTTTCGGTAAACCGCAAAACCCGGGAGCTAATGCTGATTTGGACAGAGGGTAAACCAGAGCAACTTACCCAGGCTGATTTTCAGCTTTTGGACCAAGGCTCCTGTTGTAACTTTTAATTTTTTCAAGGTGCAGTGCTGTTTTTTTCACAGGAATCATGATGTACGGACCATCGTAAATGCAGTCAACTGCTTTGCGTTCATGGTCTACTTTGTTAAGAACGACCAGTTGATTCCCCTTGTCTGCTTCCGTGATAACTACTGACCGATCATGCCACAACTTTCTGAGTGCATCTCGCCTGTTGGTACTCCGGTCACTTGGTTGTGATTCCCGCAATTTAATGATCCCGACGAGTTGTGCTCGACATACACACACATCGACACACGGTTGGCGGCATTCGTTTCGGAGTGGCCTGTCACAGTGACCGAAACCAAGGAACGCATGCGCCTAACAATCACCGCAATTGGCTTGCGCCGCACCACTGGCGGTTCCACCCACGCGCCACCCATCAAGTGTAAACCCGGAGGAATGAGACCGGGAGGTGTGTCCAGCTGATCAATGCTGGTTAGCCAGTTGATTGGGTAATAGCGAAAGAAAACTCTTACCACTCGGAAACTAAACAGAGAGAGACTGCAATGACGAGATCTAAACTCATAAGAAAGATGTGTGAGGTGTAATACAAGAAACATTGCAGTATAGGAGTGCAGGTTAGTGCATCCCAGAGAAGATGAGGGTGGAAAAAAATCTCGTTGAACTACGGATAGCCAGACAGATCATTCAGTATTCGTCTACAAAATATACGACAGGACATAGCGTCGTTGCAGTTGTGGTGCAAGACGGCTGATGTCGTTCTCTACGAGCAAACCGAACATCATCACTTATGGCTGTAAATTACCCCCATGGTTCCATCTCACTTGAGAGTTGTATTATTTATGCAGCCACCTCGGTCAGAGATCTAGGAATATGGTAATGAAACTCCTTTAATTCACCTGAACAAGTATGCTTTCAGGTAACGAAAACTAACAGAACAATGGGCTACATCATAAAGACGTTCAATCTACCAGCTGCAAAGCTGACAATTTACATAATGTGTTCTCTGTCTCAAATCGAATTTTGCACCTTTGTTAACTGCAATCTATGCAAGTATGATAGGCTTGTGTTAGAAAACCTTCAAAGACAATTTTCCGAAGACTTATTAGGATATTGTTCTTCGTTCACCTATAGACAACTATGTGAAAATCTTGGTTTTGATCCACTATGGTTACGTAGATTAAATTCGAATCTGACACTGCTGTATAAGCTCGTACGTTCGGGTGCGATTACCACAGCGTTCAGAAACCACTTACATCAAAGCCCTCCATACAGTCTTGCCAACCCTGATGTCTCGGAAAAATCTACGTGCAAACTTCTCCATTGTAAAGTATTCCTACATTAAAATGAACTTTCGAATTACGTCAAAGCCAGTGCCAACATTCAGCATTTTTTTTAAAAGTTTGGACAGCTATCTTACGTTATCAAACACAATGACTATCTTCGAACTCTTTATATCCCCTGATGACCTTTTTGAGTGTGGTGCTAGAAAAAATTAACCGTCAGATGCGTGCAACGTAGATAGTCATCCCGCTGCCCAAATCCCCTCAAAACCGCCCTGCTTGAGACCGTTCGTTATATGGTTCACTCACAAGATCATGCAGCGTTTGGCCTACTGCACACTCACTAAACCGTTTACAACGCAACATTATTTTATTTATATGGGTTTTCATTCATGTATATGCGCTGTCCAGATTGCTTGGAAATGAAAAAATTGGCACTTATTAGTGATACCATCAGAACGACGCTATGTGAGCTTTAGTTATCATATGCACGTTTTATGCGGCTTTCCAAGCCGTGGACTCAATACTGTGTTTGCCTGAATAAATTCCGAGAGCATGGCCAAATGCCACAGAAACCAGTGGATATGGTGATATATTCCATCATGGCAAAAAACTAACGTCACACGAACCAATTCCGAAAAAGTTTGCACAAAAATTGTTTGTCATTGTAAATGTAATCACCCCATATATTGTCAACTGATGTGTAAAATTACATTCCATCGGTGATCCCCATGAGTATACGTTGTGCTAAGAAATTTTGCTACGACGGATGGATGCACGGATATTCGTCTCGTCTGAACAGTGTATAAGTTTTCAATGTCTGATCAACAGGCTAATTACAATACAATAAACATGAAAACATTGACTAATGTGAGTCAGATAAACGGTCAATATAGGTTAAGGACGACATGGTTGTTATCAGTTACGTCATCACTGTTTCGAATCATGGGCCTGACTGATTGTGGGCCAGGGGAGGTTGAGTGTCCGCACGAACTTCTTCTGAGCGCAGAGGTCAGGGTTACGCAATCGGATGCTGATGGCTTCGGCAACGGTCAACATTCGAAATCTCACCCCTTTTGATCGATTCCTTGGCACTCGATAGACAATCCGAAAAGCATCTTNTAACCTATATTGACCGTTTATCTGACTCACATCAGTCAATGTTTTCATATTTATTGTGTTGTAATTAGCTTGATGATCAAACACAGAAAACAAGTCTTGTTCGCTACTCTGTCGTTCTCATGAATTCAATGGGTATTCTCGACCGAGTTCATACGTTGTTCTACTTTTCGTCCTTTTCGAGGGATAGACTGAATCCTGCGTGGGAATCTGCCTAATCGTTCACTTGACATCTCAATTTTCCGCCCTTCTTCACCAAAGCCTACCCATCTTAACATTTCTCGGACGCTAATCCAATCGCCTAATAGCGAAATACTTTAAAGATGCATTTCTGTGTTTTCCTAGAGTGACCTTGAGTTATTTAAAAGGTCGACCCAACCACAACTCTGGTAAAAGTAAATTGATGTAACAATCCATTTCCGGGCTGAATCTGTGGAGCAAGTAAACCATTTTCATTCCTGTCGCGTGTGTCAACTTTTCATAAACCACAGTAGTTTCTTTTGTGACCACATCTTTTTTGACAGCAGGATTCACGTTCAGGCTACTGTTCAGTTATTCGTTTTGTATAGTGATTAATTACCTGCAGTAATCACACATAATTCAGCGTGCTTCTCACATATGTGTTGCGAAGTAAGTATTATTCATTTGCTTACGCCAATAAATCTAGAGAAATGAACAGGTTGGAGATTGTGAACATCCAGGTATCTGAAAATAGGAGCGGATCAATTGCCAACTGCCAGGCTGTTGGCCGATGTAGTTATTAACACAACTTAAATTGATATACTGATATGAACTATCTGACCTGAGCCTAACGTAAGCGTCGGCTCTTCGCCGACGGTGTACTACGAGTACGTTGGTAACCTACTAATCCCAATCGGTTAGCGCATTCGCGGCCGCACACATCGCGACGCCATATAGACATGTCACCGCGATCCATGGCACCGATGGTCTCTTTGCGTACCGTACGCCCCCGTTCGCTGCCACGCAATAACTACTCGTTGAACTCTCGGACGCCCGCCCGGACCTTATATCTCCAGGCCGTCCGGTTCAACGCTGATTCTTCCCAACATTTAAAACCATTGGACAGTGACAGACAAACACACAGCATGCAATAACTATCTAGCCTTGTTTGCACCTGGGTTCGTCACGTGGTGTCCTTAGGTGAATCATGGACCCACACATTCTATTGGTAGGCTGTCCACACACCGCGTGTCAAACACACATGCACGTGCCAGGCAATGACTGTTCCATTTGAACCTAGTGCAATGTTAATTTTCTGCTTCAAATTGCTTGGTGAAGGCTCTCCGAGAGGATCGAACCGTTGCGAAACCGATAAATCTTTTGGTTTTAACTGGTTGTTGCTTAACCAAGGATCTACTCAATAGTGAACATCGCTCACATTGGATCGCAGCCTTCGTATTCCGATGGACTTTCCGGCTTAATTGTTGTGTCATAAATCAGAACGTGAGGCCTTGTTAAGGATTTACACGCACACATCACCCTTTCGTTCATCATCCAATGAGACGTAAGTAAACCGGTCAACCGACTTCGCAGCCCGTGATTAGCAAAAAGGATTTCAGTGGTTTGCAACAGACTGCTCTATACACGGAGGTGAAGTGGCTCCCCGGATTAATCGTTCAGTAAATAATTGGTGTTGATTGACTTTGTTGATGTTATCCAATTCGTATGTACCGGATCCGAGAGTGTGCTTTACGGATAAGGGGGATGAAAAGATTTTGTGTTCTTTGTTGTGCGACTGGTCCTTCAGGCGTACAATTGTTCCAGGTGCCAGAATTTTCGCCGACCTAGTACAGGTGTTTTGACAAGTCTCCCCCCGGAACAGCTCCTCATGTTTGTCATTATTTGAAGGTTGTTGAGCTGCCTTAAGTTTCGTACATAGAGCTCGCCCGAAAACAAGTAAAGTAGGCGTTTACCCGGTCACTCTGTAGTGGTTGGTGAGATCGGTGAATAACGCCTGGAGCACAGAATTTTCCCTCATCTGCCCTTGTAACTGTAAGGAGTGTATGCGCTCCTTTAAAGAGCGATTCAAACGTTTCACCATTTTATTACTTGAGGGATTACAGGGAACAGTTTGCTAATGTTTTATTCCTTGCCGACGTAAAAATACTTCCAAATTGTGAGTAATAAACTGAGATTCATTATCAGTGTCATTCTGTTCAGCAATCCCGAAGCCGACAAAAATGTGTTTCACCCGATGCATTGCTGTGGTTGACGCGACATCTCCGCAAATATCTGCTTCAGGCCAGCTACTGAAGTAGCCAATGGCAGCCATTATGTTATGCTTATTCTTGGGAGCTGTCACATAGGGTCTCATAATATCAACGGCCAGCCTTGCCTACGGACGCATAGGATATTCTACTGGCTGCACATGGGCAACCATAAGTTTGGTTGATTTTCCAGCATGCTGACAAGGGACGCAATCAATGACAAGAGTCTCGACTGACGAAGACATTCTTGGTCGCCAATACCATTTACTGGCACGACAAAAGATCCACGCGATTCTTGAGTGTCCCCCATAAACACAAAGCATAATCTCACGTTTCAGCGAAGTGGTGGGACGAGCCGTGACCCCGTATGATGGAAACTGCTACCACAGAAAGCTCCTCTTGCAAGGGATGGGAACATTTTAGCTCGTCAGTGATATTTTGGCGTTGAGCCACCCGCTAAAATTGTATTGTTTCAATTGCTGGAACTCATCGTCCATTTGCAAATGCTCTCGCAATAACACTCTGGACACCACATGAATTTTCAACGCACCAATGGCAGCCACCACTCCGAATTCGCTCAGACCGTCCGTATCACTTTGTATGGATGAAGATGAACGGGAACCTGGGTCAGCTACTTGGTTTTCTGAACCACTTTTATATTTAATTTCGAATTCTTAATTCAACAATCTGGCAAACCACCGGCTGATCCGTAATGGTCTATGGCCTATAGTTCCTTGATGGACAAGTGTCGCTAATGCTGCCTGATCAGTTCTCACAGTTTAGCATCTACCGAAAGGATGTATATGCTACTTCTCACGAGCCTAGACACGGAATGAAAATTCGTGTTCGCTGGCTAAGTATTCACGTTCCGTACCGGAAAGCGTTTGTGAAGCGTACACGATAATCTTTTCCTGTCCTCATCGAAGTTAACGAAGGACGGCTCCTAGACCGACATCGGAGACATGTGTTGAATCAAACGCAACACAGGATTCATCAAGGATACTGCCAACGGGAACGGAAGAATCATCTGCTTCACGTACCTAAAGGCTTCTCGCTGGGTGTCTGACTAATCAAAGGGAATATCGGATCTCGGATGTAGTCGCAGTGGTTCGACTACGGTGGCGAAATTCGGAAAATGGCTTAGGTGGTATGGGCAGAGTCCGAGGTAACGTTTTAGTTGGAGTAAATTTGCAGATTTTGGAGCATTTTCAACAGACTCACTATTTTTCACTTTGGAGCGAACTCCTTCATCATATATATTTTGGCCGGGGAATGATATTTCAGTCAAACAGAATACATGCATTTTCATGTTCCGACGCAAGTTCATTTGATGGGAGTGGTCTAACAAAGGTTGAAGATGAAATCGTGTTCTTCATTAGATTGTCCGAAAACGCACATATCTGTGTACACAAAAGAACCCGGGCATGAAGATAATGATCAGGTCGTGAATCTTTGCCAGGTCAACGGTGCCAAACTTGAACCCACTGATAAAAACTTGCACTGAAATAGACGTTCTTTAATAGGAAAAACAGTGGAAGATCTGGAATTGGCCGTGAGTGGCATGTGAAAGAAAGAACTTTTGATGTTCAACATTGAGAAGAACTTTTCCCCGGCAAGTTTATTCAGCGGTTCGTCTTCACTAGGCTGGATAAAATTTTCAACCACACTGTTCGTTAATTGATCAAAGATCTATTTTAAAAACTGCAATTAATGGATGTACCTAAGCCAGGCAGGTAAATCCTCAATTACGTCATTTTGAAGCATCACATTAATGGCGGCTATTGAATCGTTCGCTAACGATCCAAGTTCACACCGAGT